>VDFB02278606.1:0-63604 GCA_007258455.2 Sequoia sempervirens
GAACTACATTCATGGAAACTAGCCAAGGAATGCCTAGTTTTACTCTGAATAGTTCAGACCTCGGGATGATATCAAAGAGAGCATTCATAGTCCTGGGCCCAACCAGGACTAACAAGGTGATAGAACCAATGGGATGGACGAAAATCCAATTGTGTGCACATATAGTGATCCTAGACTAATCATATCCATCCTTATGCAAAAAAATTATCAACATGATCTCCTTTGTGATGACATTCACCCGACATGTAGGGTCAACAAGAACACCAGTTACAATATTCCCATTGATGCATGCGGGAATGTACAAAGGAGATGGCTCTTTATTAGTGAAAATCCTGTGAGGTAAATGTTATAGCAAGAGATCCACTCGTAGGTTCATAGATGGGATAAGTAGATGTAGGAAGGGAGCCCTCTTTGTGTACACTAGACAAAAATTTCACAGGAGCTCCCAAGGGTTTCACAATCAGATGGTGACCCACTCAAGGTTTTTCTTCGTAACACTTAGGAATCCTCCCAACTACACCACTAGGGGTCATAGGTTGGGTTGGAAGGCTAGGCGCCCTACAACACTCACACCAACAACACTCCTAGAACATGAGGGAAGGATCTTTCAACACTACCAAACAAAACCATAATGGTTCACATTGGATTCACCAAAATGTAGAGGAGGGGGACCGAGCGCTCAGGACCCCAGGTCATAAAAGGGTCTAGAATGATTAGTTTCCCTGATCTAACTCATGCTAAGGGTTGTTTAAGGGTTTTGCAAAGTGTTTAAGGTAGAGAAAGAAGAGCACTCTCAACACTTCTATCTTTCTACTAACTCAAGAGTTTTTCAAGGGGTAGGTTCAGTATTTTAGGAAGGGTGAAAAGGAAGGGAAAATGATTTGCCACTATCCTTCTGAAAACCCAAGAGGTTTAGGGAAATAGGTGAGAAAATTAGTGAGTCTAAACTGTAACCTCAATAGCTCTTTACCAGAGGGCTCCAGCATAGGAGACAAATGACAGTGCAGCACGCTAGCGTTCCGGTTGGGCGTTGGTATCCGTACAGACAAAAAACACTAAGTAAATTTTAAATTGACAGGAACCCACTAATCTACCTAATAAATGGAGTTTCAAGCAACACTGAAAAACTAGAAATGAATAAATAGCTAGAACAATAAGAAGAGCACCTTAAAACTTAAGAAATGAAAGTTGGTAAGAACAAAGGTGGTAGAAATACAAGTCATGGTTGGTCCGGCCTCCTGCAAGCTCCACACGAACATGATCACCTACACATAGTAGAACGGGGAAAAATGTTGGGACTGTTTCGGGGCTTGCCATAGTCAAACCCTCATTTCGATGATCCCACCTCCACAAAAAGCTAGAATAGCCACGAGATAGAAAATGTGATAAAGAAAGTAATGTAAGAAATTACAACCAAGCAATGGAAACAACACTATGCTATGAAATCAAATGACAATGCTAAATAAGATGGATATCACCTCCCAAGCAAGGTGCCCTCGAGCAAGTAAAGGTAGATGTGACCTTGCAAGCTTGAAGCACAACCATTGCCGCAACAATGAGAGTGAAATCTAGTAGAGTAACACTTTAGAGATTCAACAATGGTGGAGAGTGTTGTGAAAAAAGCTCAAGAAGTGTGTAGAAACGTGAAGTGAGAGTGAAGAAGCTTGAAGAAGTGTGTAGAGATGTGTAGAAGCTTGAATTGAATGAAGAATGAGTTGTTTTGAAAGGGGTGGATGGATAGCATGAAAGGGGTGGATGAAATTTGTTTAATATTTTATGTGGATTAATTTGCAGGAATGATCATGCTAGGGAGTTATGGATGATCTCAACATGTTCACACTTGTGAGGGGTATGACACAACTCCTAAGATTTACTTTTGTGATTCCTTACTAGTAGCCCTTGGATAACATCCTTCATAGCCATGTTGAGTTCATTAGATTGATTTTCTTGGTTGGTTTGATTGGATTGGTCGATTTTATCACACTATAGCTTTGAAAGTTTATTTGATGGGATATTTGTGCACGGAGTTCAAGGGTTATCATTTGTTCATTTGAGACATGCAATTGTTCAAGCACTTTTTGGTTTTGGAATTGGTTTAAGCATGAAAGTTCCTCTTGTGCTAGAAAAAGTTCCTCTTGATGGGGGGTTGACACATAAGTCATTTGGATTTAGGGGTTTATTGGTCAAGGGATTAAGACTCATGGGGATGGATGAAGTAGAATCAAGATTGATATAGATGGGTATAGGGTTTAATGTTGTAGGTTTTGTAGGGATGTACATATTTCATGATTTGGGATGGTTTTCTAACCTAGATGTTTAAGGTGATAGTTTGTTGGAAGCTTGGATCCATTTATTATTAAGTACCCAATAATGGATTCTTTTTCTTTCCTTTAGATATATGCTAGTGGATTGTCTGCCTTTTCATGAGGATGACTAGTGGATTTTGAGCTTGGGTTAGTGGAATATATCTTATGCTTTAGGATTCCCTTGTTCTATAAGATCTTGATGATTTGTGCTTGGGTGAGTAGGGATTATGATAAGCTTGATTGAGATAATGTCATCTAAGATATCATTAGTGCATTCTTCTTGTTCAACAAGACTATCATCATTGCCATCATCTTCAAAGTGGTTTTCAAATTAGTATAATGGATTTGTAAAATAACCATGCCTTCTAGCCATGCCTCTTCCTCAAACCACCAATACATGCATCTAATAAATAGCCAAGTGCAAAACTAGAAATTAAGTAAAGTTTCTATTTCCATGTGCTAAAATCATAAGTGAATTCACCATAAATTATGCTTACTTTGACATAATGCGAGCACATTATAATGTGTCCACTTTATTTTTTGCTTTGACATAATGTTCAAGTGTGTTATAACACACTCGTGTTTTTTCTTACATTGGAAATTTCCAAGCCTTTGGGTTAGATTTTCCGTGGGCTTCTAACCTAATCTCAAGTGTGCTCCCCATCAGGTTTGCACGTGTTTCAATGTCAAGTTGAAAAACACCATGGTAATGTTAAGCTCTCTCTTAGCTATCTATCCATGTATTTTTTTTCAATTTTTGAGTATGTACTAACATTTTCGTCTTTAATTTCTTTTGTTAGTGTATTAGTTTTTTGTCAAAAACTATTGTTTTTTATTTTTCACTTTATTTTTTAACTATTCATTGAAATTTTATATAAATCATTTTTAGAAACTAGAATCCATTACACATATTCAAAAAAAAAATTGATCAATTTAAAAAAAAACTAGGGGTCCAAGCACATTCAAATTTTTGTTTTTCAAGATGTGTCCACTTTGAAAATTAGTAAAAAAATCATATTTAGTAAAAAAATAGCAAAAAATTAAAGGATAAACTACATGGTGTTAGAAAATTTCTCATTGAAGTGATTTTTGAAATACAAAAAAAATTAATATTTTAGGGGGGCACACCAGACGCTATGTTATGTTTTTTTGAAAAAAATAGGTCCAATTTGTGTGGCCTCCCTTTTTGAATCCCTTAATCTCTATTATTTAAAAAAAAAAAGGTTTAGAAAGTATATTTGGAGCACTACTACTCTTGTTTCCGTTGCATCTTAAAATTTTGAATGTAACTATCTTCAATTTATCATCCAAGGTTAGTCTTCCCCGATTTCATAAAAAAAAGTGGCCACTTAAGACCCCTTTTTGGTTCCCCATATTTGTGCACTTACCCTCCACCTAGGAACTAATTTAACATACATAAATATTAAATGAGTTGATCATACACCTTATTTGAATGTATAAATTGAGGAAGCAGTGAACATGGGATGAAATCCCAATTCTAATTATGCATAGCTCCAACATATTTCTTCACAACTATATAAATACACATCCCTTTTTGGGTCTTCTTGGGTTTCAAACCACTAACACCAATAAATGTGGTATATCTAATTCCACTATCCTCAATGACATCTTCGTTATCTTAAAAGAAAGTTGACAAGGTTATCATATTCATTGAGCACATTCAACATGTGCAAGTCATCCTTCATTATGTATATGCTAAGTGCAAGCAAATCCATGAAAAATATTGTACACCACACACCTTTTAGACTTGTGATTAAGTATTCTTACATCTGTAGAAGGAACAACTTTCATGCACTCACACAAGCTTCATTCACTTTGGTAAGGGCCATACACTATCGCCAAACAAATTTAGGGGATAACACTTTTGAGCTCGGTCTTCCTACCTACCTTGGTTTAAATCCTAGTTTCAATGCACAAATCCTATACCATTACTATCCACCTTTTTTGGATTCTCCCAACACTGCAATAGATATAAATAGTTGATCAAAATCAATCTAGATTTCATCGCTCCAATGGAGGTTGATTTGATAGTTGACACCTATGTTAAAAGGATGCTCCAACATGAGATCCCTCCATTCAAGCTAGGAAAATGTTTCATAGAGGTCTAAATGGTTCAAAACTTCACACATCTTATTCCATAGTTGCATATAGTGGGGACCATTATTTCTTGAAGAGATGTGATTGCTCCAAAAGGATTTAGGGCACTTAGAGATCATAAATTTGTCAACTCTTATGGCTTATATGACTCCATCAACAACCTAATCATTACTAGCATAATATATGATAACAAAATAACCTAACTCTCCAAAAAAATTGTGCACATTTGGTGGCATCTATTTTGATAGACTTGTTCTACATAGGCAATTGACTTGTCATTCTTGTATAATGACCATGCAAGGGAATCTTATTATAACTGAGTAGAGTGACAAATCTTCTTACATAACTGTTAAACTACTAATCACCATTCTACATGTATAATAACATATACAACCATTCTTTGTAAGACTAATAACAAGCTAGTTAGTTAGCTAGCTAGCTTAGTGTTAGGATAGGAGGATATAACTTAGGCATTCACAACACATCCGATCTCTTAGATCTTATACATGACTACTGCATAATATAACTAAACTCGTATTATAGTTCCTATCATAGTGTCTAATTATTTTGTTATTTGTCTTTTCCCTAACTATCACACTTTAATATAGTTTCAAGGCCTTTGTCACTGAAAATATGCTTTTGACATAATTCATTTAGTTTGCTAAGTGTGTTTATCCCCTTGTGTACCATATTAAGCCGTTAATCAAACATTAAGAACGTTGATCCAATAATGATGCATTGACATGTTCATATATCTAAGATACATTATTCCATCCCCATTGAGAATAAACTTTCTATATATCTATACACATATACAACAAACAAGTTGTCACATTGCATACTAAATATTTATTAAAGTAATTAAAGGTTCTTGTTACACATTACCATTGAGAACAAAGCAACCAAAAATTTCTAAACAAATTCAATGATATTGACCATCAATTTGTTGTTTAAAGATCAATACATGCTTACCTCCAATCTATGGATTACAACTAACCTTATTCTAAAAATCTCGGCACGGTATTGCAATTGTCTATGAATGCAAATCATCTTATAATAGATGAAGGCAAGCGACCTTCTGGATGGATGGCACGAGCCTTGACAATTCACAAATCATTAAATATCATAAAGAGAAACAATCGATATTGGACCCACTAACTTGATAAGCTTGGATCTTTACCGAGTTTGATCCCTGAATGACCTTCCCCTGCGAAAAAGAAAGTCAATTTGTCAAGATCAAAAAGTTAAACGAGAAACGTATTCATTGAACGCCTCTTCCAGAATGCACAAAAATTCTACAAGTTAAACGAGAAACGTATTCATTGAACGCCTCTTCCAGAATGCACAAAAATCGTAGAATTGTGCACTTTTCCTGTTCATGCCAATCTATTATTTCTCGTTCTTGTCCCACGCTCATAACATCACCTTCACGGGAAACATTTCTCAGGTGCCCCTACCGACCCCCACATCGTGAACAGTGCTTTGCCTCCTCCCCCACATATACATTTTCCTTGCGCTTTCTCCTCACACATACATTTCTCAGGTGCACCTCCAAATCGTGAATAGTGCTTTGCCTCCTCCCCCACACATACATTTTCCTTGCACTTCCTCCTCACAAAGACCACTGCGTCTTACCCACGCTATATCTTCCACCGCTCCTATTCGTAGCTACAGTTTCAACGTATCTCACGTCTACACGTTTAAGGCAGATGCTAGTTACTATTAAAATCAAACACCGACTGGGTAGACTACTTTATTTGCAGAGAATATTATGCCGTCTTTTAAGCGACGGTGGAAAATCATTTCCGTGTCACGAGAAAGAACGTTGCGGAGGTGGTTCCTAGTACCAGTCATTTTCCAACGCATCTTACCTAACACAGACCAAAAACTAAGTTTGATTACTCAGGGGAGACGTCGTCAATACGTCGAAGCTCACAAGAGTTTGGCCCCGCCTTCATTTTTAGAACAGTTTCTTTCAAAGTATATGCCAAATCTATGGTACGTAGAATTGTTTTCTTTTTTAAATTGTTTAGAGATCTTTTTTGAAGACTGCTTCAACGTTTTATATTGTAGAGTTTATTTATTTTTATATGTTGTGAAGACATTTTCAAGAAAATATTTAATGATTTTATAAAAAAGTCTTCAGCATATCTTTGTATTTTATAATACTATTTAAAATCTTATCTTATCTACTAAAGATTTTAGTGACTCTCACTTTTATTCAAAGATCACAACATTAATTGTTCATGTGAGACTCTATACATAGGTGAGATGGTTTGTTCCACATTATTAGAATTAGATAACATAGTGTTGACATCAAGGATGAGTAGTTGTCAAATTGGTCTTTGCCAAACACTCATCTACCACCGAACATTAGATTTTGCTTAGAAGATGCAAGGGTCCTTGCTAAAGAAGAAAAAATTGTTAAGATAAAACTCAAATAAGTGCAATTCACATCAATTGCCACATGTTCAACCTTAATTGAGATGAGCAGTGCAACTTGAGCTTGATGTGACATCTTCTCTTAAAATATTGTCCCTACTTCTCTTCCTAGTTTGTCTTGTTTGCCCTGCCTTTCCTAAATCTCTTGTGATTGCTTATCATTTTCTTTTGTTACTAAGCTCCCCCTTTATGTCCGTGTCTTTCCACTTTCGTGTCTTATTTCTTATTCTTTCCCCTCTCCTTCTCCCCTCACTCCCTCTGTCCCTCACAACACCCCTTAGCCCTCCTATCCTAATGAGTGTTCTCTCCCATCCCATTTTATTAGTCCATTTCTTTTTCACATGCATTAACTTTCTCTCCCTTCTTTTTAAGATTTATTTCATTCTTTTTGTCTTTACAACTTTTTATTATTGCACATCATTAGGCTCCTTCTACCCTCCCATCACTTTTCATAGTTTTTTCAATTTCCATTTCATTATTCCTTTTGCTTTTATCTCTTTTGTTGGCTCTTTTTTAAGTTCTTTAATCTTAATATTGGACAACTTTTATTTAGATTTTCTTCTAATTTCTTCATATTTTTTCCTTCTTTTTTTTTCCCTTTATTCTTTATCGTTGCTCATGGTCTTTTAATTTCTTAAGATTTTTACATTCTATTTGTTGAGTCTATTATTGTGTTCTATGGACATTGGCCTTTTTGTTTTTTCTTGTGCTCCCTATTCCATTTCTTTTCTTTTATTCTCTTTGATTGATTGTGCTTAGCTTGAGAGTTTTTATATAATTATTTTTATTAGTAATTTTCATTTACTCCATTGTTATGTCTATAGTGGTCTTTTTATTTTTAACATTTATTTTAAATTATTTTCTCTTTCTTTCCTCTTTAAGTTTCAATCGTGACAATTTATTATGATCTTGAATTGATGTTTTTGTTTTGCCATTTCTTTTCTCCTTTCTTATTCCTACATTAGTTTAGGACTTTATACCTTAAACCTTTTTACGCTTTCTTTCTTTATTCCTTCATTTCCTTTTCAAATTATATTTTCTCTATTGCTAGGCCTCTAGGTTACTACATCTAACTTTTGGTTTCCGTAACTTCTTGTCTTTTTTTTTAAGAAGCTAACTCTATAATCTTTTTATATATCTTACTTTTTTTTCTAATAATAGATCACGGAGAAAGATCTCTACATATTTTTATTAAAAACAATTCTAGAATAAAAAAAAAATCATCTCTCTTATCTATAATAGAACCAAAATGATTAGGTATCTTAGATCTTTATACTTTTATAATTTAACAAAAATAAATAGAACTTTACTCTCTTGTGTTACAATCACCTGTATAAAAAACAAAGATGCCAAACATGTAATGCAGCCTCTTCAAAGTAGGGGGATGCGTATTGTCCATACTGGTAAGCGCCCATTGGAAGTTAAAAATGTGGAGTCTAATCATACCCTATTCCCAAGGACTGCGTACAGCTTAACACGTAGGTCCTATTATTATTTTCTGACCTGGATTCAATCGGAGATATCCCCAAAACTTGTGCTTTCCAGAAGGCATTGTCAATTGTGTTCAGTTGAGTTACCTAATCGACTGGTTCTTCTAATTGACCCGTATCATGATTCAGGTGGATATGGATGCTCATTGCCTACTCATCTCTCGCCAATAACGAATGTATATTAGGTCACGTGGTAAATGCAGTGAAGATGAACTGCCAGCCTGCCTTAACCGCCTTTTGCTTGTTGTCTGAATCAGATGGGGAATGCATAATTCCAGGGTTGAAAGAAAAACCCTAAAATAATAATATGACCAGGAATGGTAGATTGCATATTGACTTCGACGAACTTAGATACTATAATTGAAAGAACCATTTATTATAGGGATAAAAACAACTACTTTTTATCAGAAATGGTAGATAGCATTATTGACGTCGCCAAATTTAGATTACCTCCAAAAGAAAGGATTAAGTTGGTGTTCTCTACGAAACTCTGTTTGAATAGAAATCGTGGACTGAATCCCAATACGCTTCGTAGCAATTTCACATCTTCTTCTCGACCGCTTGCCGATACCAAGATCTATTTAAAGCTCTGTCTTGGTAATTCAAATGTACTAAATTCTTCGACAATCAGGATGGGATACAAGATTAAAGGACACATTGTTCTTCAGAAGAAAAACTTTCTTGATTTTCAGGATCTCGCAGCGAATTTTGTGGATGATCTTTCGGAGCTCGTGGGGAAAGGAGTGTCGATCCGGCTTGTTGGCAGCAATGTCGATCAGAGTAAGTTCTTGATTTGAGTATTTCTTATATTTTGCTTTCGTTTTTTTGGACTACTGTTATTGAATTCAGTGAACTTGAAATTTGCAGAGAGTGGATCTGGAATTCTGGGCGAGCCTTCATTTATACAGAAATGGATCTCTACTCATGACGGCCTTCTTGCTGGCGAAAGCGCCTATGCAATTGACTTCAATTGGGATTCCAACTTTGGAAATCCAGTAGCCATTTTGGTCAAGAATTCTCACCATAGCGAGTTCTATCTCAAGTCCTTGACTCTGCAACATGAAGGAAATACTCTTCATTTTGAATGCAATTCATGGGTTTATCCTGCCTCTAAGTACACGGCTGATCGAGTTTTCTTCTCAAACCAGGTGGGCGACCCTCATGTTTTAAGTTAAAATCCAGAAATCCTTAAAGTTTTTGAGTTAGATTTCTGAGAAAAATTTCTTGTTTTACCTGCATGCTTTTATGCAGTTAAATCAAGAAATCTTTCTCTTAAAAGAATTGTTAGATGGCTAGAATTATTAATAAATTTGATCTTGGTATTTGTAGAGCTATCTCCCTGTTCATACTCCCTCTGTTCTTGTCAACTTGAGGAAGCAAGAACTGGAAAGCCTGAGAGGAAATGGGACGGGAAAGAGGGAGGAGTGGGACAGAATTTATGACTATGATGTTTATAATGATCTTGGAGACCCTGACAAAAATAAAGATCTAAGCCGCCCGGTATTGGGTGGTTCGCAACAGTTGCCATACCCTCGAAGGTGTAGAACTGGTCGTCCACCTACTAAGACAGGTTTGTTACCATATTAAAGAATTGACTTGCTTTCTGCCATGAATGACTTGGTTTGTTGAATTTCCAGTGATTGACAATGGTGTTATTGCTTCTTTAGTTTACTGTAAAAATTCTCCATTTTAACTGGTTTTATGTAACTTTGAGTTACTTTCAGAGCCTGCCAAGGTCTTCGTAATATAGAATGTGTTTCTGGTTGAGAGACTCATTTTATTTGTGATATGAATATGAATTCTTTCTAAATCTTGAGGATAGAAGGGAATACAGCCTGTAATATGGTTTCTTGACTGTTTCTTGACATAGATCTGGCTACCGAAAGCAGACTGCCATTACTGAAGTTTCTAGACATTTATGTTCCACGAGATGAACGTTTTGGGCGTATCAAATTGTCTGACTTTTTGGCTTACTCTCTCAAATCAATCGTTCAGTTTTTAGTGCCACAAGTGACATCTGTATTCGACTCTACCCCGAATGAGTTCGACTCCTTCCAAGACATCATGAAACTGTACACTGACGGTTTGAAGTTGCCCGAGAATCACTGCCTTGAGGCTGCAAAGGATTTCATTCCACTAGAGCTCGTCAAGCAGTTTTTGAAGACAGAAGGGGGAGAAGTGCACAAGTATCCTATTCCACAAGTTATTGCTGGTGGGTATTGCCTTGAACATCTCATTAATAAATATCTTAGTTGTTATCCATTCTTTCTGCATTTGATTGTGTTCAAGTTTTTTATATCGAGGTTTTAGATCACATTTTATGATTTGTCATCAAGATAATAGAAAATTTAAGATCAGAGAGTGTGATCTTTTCTATATTTGATTTTGTGTTAAAGATTTTTATATCGAGGTTTTAGATCATATTTTAAGATTTGTCATTAAGATCAGAGAGTGTGATTAAAAAAAAATTGATGTGAAAATCTTTAAAACAATCAAATTCATGAAACGGTATTTTGACATGGGAATGTGTGGATGCAGCCGACCAACATGCCTGGAGGAAAGATGTGGAATTTGCACGTGAGATGATCTCTGGTGTGAATCCCGAGTGCATAGAACGTCTGGAAGTATGGATATGGATTCCCTGTAGTAACATTATTAGTTTCTATGATTGCATCTTTGTAGTTTTTGGTTTATCCTGTAGATCTTAGATCTTAGAGCGACTTTCTATGGTCTTCATGGGCTCATTCTTATTCTGAACTATATAACAGAGTTTTCCTCCCAAAAGCAAGCTAGACCCAAAACAGTATGGTGACCAGCTAAGTTCTATCACTGCTACAGATATCGAGAAAAACCTTGACGACTTAACCGTGACTCAGGTAATTTAAAGTTCCAAGCCCATCTCATAATTCTGAGAAAAAATTTGCAGGGAAATTGCGACTCATCTTTATTTTCTGCAGGCTCTGGAGAAAAATAAGCTCTACATTCTGGATTATCACGATTTATTGATGCCATATATAGATAGAATAAATGATCTGGAAACTACCAAGACATATGCCACTCGCACAATTCTGTTCCTCAAGGAGGATGGTACATTGAAACCAGTTGCAATAGAGCTTAGTCTACCTGGAAGCGTTAGCAAAGTATTCACGCCTGCAGAGGAAGGAGCGGAAGGAGCCCTGTGGCAACTCGCCAAAGCTTATGTGGCCGTCAATGATTCTGGCGTTCATGAGTTGATTACCCACTGGTATGATGCCCTCTTGGTTATTTTAAATGATCTCAAAGTTTATGTTTGAGTATGATTTGGACATACAAATTGATCCTAAAAATCTGTCTTTTATAAGGATGAGAACACACGCAGCCACAGAGCCCTATATAATCGCGGCAAACAGGCAGCTTAGTGCGATGCATCCAGTTTACAGATTACTAAGTGCCCATTTCCGGGACACAATGAATATCAATGCTCTGGCTCGCCAAATCCTCATAAACGCCGGAGGAATACTTGAACAGTCAGTCTTTTCTGGCAAGTATTCCATGGAATTGTCTGCTGTAGTCTACAAAGACTGGAGATTTGACCAGGAAGGGCTACCTGCAGATCTCCTTAAAAGGTAGGCAACAAAGATTACCGAAAGATTCAATTTTGCTAAATTGTAATGTTAGTAACCCACTTTACAATATGACATTGAGCAGGGGAATGGCAGTCGAGGACGATTCAATGCCCCATGGGTTGAAGCTCTTGATTGAAGATTATCCTTTCGCAGTGGACGGACTAGAGATCTGGTCTGCAATAGAAGCGTGGGTAGGCGACTATCTGGCAATCTACTACAGCGATGAATTGGTGAAGACTGACACAGAACTTCAGGCCTGGTGGCATGAGGTCCGATATGTTGGACATGGAGACAAAAAGGATGAATCTTGGTGGTATAAGATGGAAACTGTGGCAGAGCTTAAAAAGACATTAACAACAATCATATGGTTGGCCTCCGCCCTTCATGCTGCTACCAATTTTGGGCAGTTTGCCTACTCTGGATACATGCTCAACAGGCCTGCTGTGAGCAGAAGGCTTATCCCCAAGGAAGGATCCCAAGATTTCTTCGAGCTTGTGAACAGCCCGGACACAGCCTTTCTTAAAACAGTTTCTAATCGGTTTCAGACGACCTTGGGGATGTCTATTATTGAGATCCTGTCAAGGCACTCCACAGACGAGGTGTATCTCGGGCAGAGATCCTCTGAAGGCTGGACAAATGATGAGCGTGTTTTGAAGGCATTTCAAAAGTTTGGCTCCACACTGGTAGATATAGAGAAGAAAATAAGCGAAAGGAATGAGGACACAGAGTTGAAGAACAGAAGAGGTCCGGCGCAAGTACCATATACTCTGCTCTATCCCAGCACCTCGGATGTCAGCCATGGCGGAGGGATGACAGGAAGGGGAATTCCAAATAGCGTCTCTATTTGAACACTGGTTCAGTAAGACAAGGATCATGGAACAGAAGTACAGTACAATAAGATGAGGACAGAGAACAGTACAAGCAAAACTTCACAGCTATTTTTTACTCTTTATTTCCAGCACCGCCTGCATGCAGATTGTATATGTTCAGTCGTTTCAATTGACGTAGACAATTATTAGTTTTGGACCAAATTTATTGAACCTAACTAAATGCCTTAAAATCTGGTAGCACGGGTACCTTTTCGTGTTTGGCAAGAGGAAGTAGACTAGCAATAAAACTCATCGGTACAATCTTTATTCGTGCTAAATATCATATGATTTGATTTGACATAAAAACATTTTTTAATAATAAAATTTTACTGGTTAAATTCCTTTTAATAATTGTGAATCTATGTCTTACATTATAATTTAAACAATATCACTTATTATTATATAATTGATTATTTTAGTTGAATTTTATATTATTCATATTAAAAAAATTTAAAATCAAGTTTCAAATTTTACATTGAATATAAGTCACTATAATATTATTTGATTCGTAGATGTAGCTGTTCATGCTCACTCTGATTGATGTAACTATTTTTTTCTTATTCCAATAAAAAAATTAAAGTATTTTTTAATAATAAAATTTTAGTGGTTAAATTCATTTTAATAATTGTGAATATATGTATCACATTATAATTTAAACAATATCATTTATTATTATGTATTTGATTGTTTTAGTTGAATTTTATATCACTAATATTAAAAAAATAATTAAAATCAAGTTTCAAGTTTCACATTGAATATAAGTCACTATAATATTATTTGATTTGTCATAGAAGTCTTTTTTTAATAATAAAATTGTGTGAATGTATGTGTTATATTATAATTTAAACAAATATCATTTATTATTATATAATTGATTGTTTTAGTTGAATTTTATATTACTCATGTATTAAAATAAGTTAGTGATTAAAATCAGATTTCATATGGAATATAAGTCATTACAATTGATTTATAAATATATTAAAATATTATGTACAATAAAATATTATGTCTTTATCATCATCTTAAATAGTTTGGGTTTATACATGCTATTCAACTTCTTTGTCTAAAATGTATTAAAAATACTATGTTTATTAGACTAAAATATTATGTCTTTATCATCATATTGAATAGTTTGAGTTTATGCATACTATTCAACCCCTTTGTCTAAAACATATTAAAAACTATTAATGTTTATTAGAATAAAATATATGATGAATAGTTTGAGTTTATACATGTTATTCAACTCCTTTGTCTAAAACATATTAAAAAATACTATGCTTATTGGAATAAAATATTATGTTTTTATCATCATATTGAGTAGTTTGAGTTTATGCATGTTATTCAACCCCTTTATCTAAAACATATTAAAAACTATTATGTTTATTAGAATAAAATATTATGTCTTTATCATCATCTTGTATAGTTTGAGTTTGTACATGTTATTTAACTCATTTATCTAAAACAAATAAAATATACTTGTCAACATCATATTAAGTCTTTCAATTTAAAAAAGGCATTACAATACAACCTTTTTTAGTCAAATCTAAATTAGAGTTATAATGAATTTTATATACATTCTCATCTTATCATATTAAAAAATATTTTCTAACAAGAGATTCATTTTATTTCAAAATATGTATAATTATTGTTCTTCTTTTAGACTTCAAATACTAATAATACAAGTATGTACAAGACAAAAACAAGATGTAAGGCCCACTAATTAGTGTATACATCACATTTAATCTAGCTTTTATATGATTGTAGTGTAGTAAATAGCATATCCTTACAATTTCACACTATATTTAATGCCCACTTTAGTGTCCATTTCCCTAGTGTTTGTGTAGGCTCATCTTAAGCCTTGCATTATCCTTTTTCCCTCTCAAGGTACTCAAGATTCTTTTTGCAGTAGCTCGACCTTTTCATGTTGCTTCTATGTTTATTTTATGTTCTTGTAGCTTGTTGTTTGTTAGCATAAATTATCTGGACATTAGCACCTAGCATAGACGTTTATGCATAGTGCTAGTGTCTCGTGATAATTTTTCATCCAAAGGTTCATTCTAAGCGTTTTCCCACTTATCATCTTCCCAAGTCAGTGGAAAAAACCTGGAAAAATCTTCATCTTCACTTCTCTTCTCATTTTTGAGTCTAATACTTCATTTGGAAACTCTTTGGGTTCTCTTCCACTTGAAAGCTCACATATAGCTATGCTACAACACTCTATCAAGCTATCTCACTACAATATTTCTAGCTCTCTTTTTTCTCTTTGGCTTCCTCAATCCTTCTAGTAATACCATTATTTTTATCTTATATCCCTAACCATCTTGGGGATTTATCACATCCCTTATCAAACCATTTATCTTTTTACCAAATAATTTATCATTTTATCTATCTATTTATCTTTTTATCTATATATTTTGGCTATTGTGAAGATGGAAATACCTTGAAGCAAGGGTTTGACTAAGGAAAGCCCCCAATAGCCCTAAACAATTTTCTCATTTTGTTGTGCTTGCATGTTACGTGGATTATGGAATTCAAACTGTGCATTCTAGGACTCACTACTAGCATTTATGTTGGACAACAACGCGATATGAAGATTTCCACGCTATGTGTTAATGTCTTTGGTCAAGACTCGGATTTCAATTGCATATTTCTTATTATCTGTATTTTTCATTTTTATAGTTATCACATTATATTTACTTTTCTATTTTTGTATATTATCACTAGTTTATTTCATTTTAAGCATTTTATTTATTTAAACATATATGAGTGTATGTAGTGGAATTTACTCTCAAAGGAACCTAGCTTTCCTTGTGTCAAAGTCAAATTTCCTACATTGCATTTTGGTGAACCCAACACTCTTACATTTTAAACCTTCTCAAGAATAAAATATTTCTTTGTTGTTGTGGTTCACTACATTTTAGTAAACTCGCTACTCACATTTCAAACATTTTTTGAAATATTTATATTCATAAAAGAAAAAAGTGATAAAACAAATAAACAAAATTTTATTTTCTCAAAAACTTTCCAATTTTGAAATTCTCTCTTCTAAAAATTAAATCAGGGCACTGCCTCAAACCCCATTCCATGTCATCAAAGGAGAAATACGACAACCTTCGCATGGCTTATCTATTCCTCTTTTTTCAAAACGAGTTTCTTATTTTCGTTTCTTCTATCACTTTCCAACTTTCTTAAGAAACTTCAAGATGTTCTCCTACAAGCATATGAAAGTGATTTATCTTTTCTTGTTTCATTATTTTTCCTTGATCCCTCTCTTTCTATTCCTCTTATTTTTGAAGATATTTTGTTGGAAGAGGATGAAATCATTTTTTTTTCTAAATATAACTTAACCACCCATTCATTCCAATGCTCTCTCTATTAGTGATGAAGCATTTGTGAATAAAGATCATCATATCACATATGATCCTCCAAGGATAGATGTTGAGCATATTTCTTCTAAATTCCTTCTTTTACATCTCATATTCCTCAACAAGAAAATAATAATGCTAAATCAACAATTGTTAATAGATCTATCCCACCTACTGAGGGGATGTTGGATAAGTCTATTAATGTTCAATATAATTATGTTAAAAATCATAATGAATCTATTAACATGATTTTTATTTCAGGCGTTCCTAAGGCACCTAAGAGATGAATAACCTATGTTAATGGATAAAATATGAAACCAAAAAAAAAACCATTTTTGGTGATCCTTTTACAACACCACATCTAATTTATTTCTTACATATTGCTAAATCTATCACTTCTAAAGTGTTTGTTTGTGTTGATTATACTTTAGTAGCCCACACTTAAAATGCTAGAATGAATAAATGGAACATTGGTATCACAACATATATTCCACATTCTCAACCTATTCTTCCATCTACACCTAAACCTCTTTCTTAGTCCCCAAGTGAGTATGATCTTATCGAGAAACTTCATGTTAATCCCACTAAGATCTCCCTCTAGGACCTTCATACTTCTCTTGTTTATCATGGAATGCTTCATGAATATTTACAAGAGACATTGGTAGCTTCTTCTAATAAGCCAAATGATGTTAATGCTTTGATAAAATATATTCATTCCAGGACACACCAAATATCACAATATATCAACATAAGCTTCCTTCTCTTGAAGCACGCAAAGCCAAGATGATCCATTAATGATAATGATTGATGTGAATAAAATTGGTATTAGATGCACTCCCATTGATCCTAGTTCAATGCTTAATGTTTGTCGAAAAGCTCTAGGTATAATGATATTACCTTTGAGCCTTGGACCCGTTACCTTACCTACCTTGGTATATGTTATTTTAGGAGCTTTATCATTTAACATTCTTCTAGTTAGATCATGGATCCATGTTATGGGATTTTTCTCGTCTACCTTACATCAATCTCTTACATTTTTCATGATAATAAAGTTATTACAATAAAGGTCGACCCTAATGCCCTTCACTATTGTCAATCAGTTAAAACTAATCAATCTTCAAATGCTCTTACTTTCAAGAATTTTATTCCTTAACTATCTCTTAAAACTATAATGTCATAATTAAATCCTTCTTCTAATGATGGTCCTACTAGTCTTTCTTCTTCTAATGATAATGCATGTCTTGGTGATGATTGAAATACATTATAATTTACACCATTGTTTGTTGGTGAATATTAATTCAACCCAACTCACTTTGACATCCCATAAATATCATTAAAAACTACTACAAAAGAAGTAGATCCTAACCCCTTTCAATACTGTCAACATGGTGAATCAGGTCATATGAATCCTACCTTCCATCCTCTTCATAAATTTGTATATTCTTCTACAACAAGCTTTGGGACACCATTTGCCACCTCTTTTGATGATCATATTCCTTCTTTTATTGACAATGCATGTCTTGGTGATGAATGGGGCTCCTTAGACTTCACCCCTCATGGGCCTAATGAATATAAGGTTGAACCTTCTAACTTTAAAATTCCTTCATTTAATAAGGAAGTTTACATTCTCCTGCTAGAATTGATCCTTTTTCTTCTAAAAATTTAGATAGTACTTATCAAACATAAACTTATAATTCTCACTTTGCTAAGGCTAGTGATGTCAACAAATTCTCCTTCTCCCTCTAACTTGGAGACATATTTTGGGCTTGGATTTGAAATTGTTTATAAGCATGGATACAAAATAAATCGTCTTGGGTGCATATAACATGGAGTTAAGGTCCCTATGGAACCAACACTACACTCTTCTATAGTGGGTTTAGGTTACCGACCTTCTCCTTGGTCTACATCCCCTCCTCCATTGTCTGATGTCTCTATGACTTCTTTTGAAAAGTCAAACTTTTCTCCAAAAGAGATTATTTATTCCCTCTCCTTATCATTTATCTAAGAAAGAGAATATCTTGTTGAGGCTTCACAAAGCCCACTTGGTCACTACTCCTCCTATACATAAGAATTTTTATAAACATGTTCCAAAAAAAAATCCATTTTTTGCATATCATCAAGTGTTTGGGCATTCCACCAATGAATTTCAAGCCTTGAGCACTATAAACCATCTTCATGAATATGGTGCCATCATTCTTCTATCTATTTATGTACCTATTCCTTCTTCGCATGATAAGTGATATTGAGGTTCACCTCTATTTGATTTATTCTAAATCATAAACATTCTTCTTCTTTTATTGTGTTACTACCCCCTATGTGGTAATCATATCTTTCTTTAATTTATGATTGTCATTCATGGTGGTACAATCTCATCTGCAACCATAATTTATCTTTAGTAACAACATAATAGTATTTATCATGGTTTTCCTCACCTATAATTTGTGGGTCAAGGAAAACACTTTTTGGAGGTGTGCACCTTCTTTTGGATTCCCTCCCTTTTATCTTCCCCTCTTCTTTACCTTAAAATATCAACATACCACATATGCTACTATTTTAAAGGGGAAATATATTGTTGAACAAGACAAATGAGAGGGGGGGTGAATCAGTTGTAACTATTTTAACCTTTAAAAACTTTCACCAAATGTTAGACCAATTACCATTCACAAATCCTTAAATTTGCTAATATGATTAATCATTCAGTGTGAGAGAAAAAACTGAAAGAAGCAAAACCATACACACAATAACGTCAGATTTACATGGAAAACCAAATGAGGGAAAAACCATGATGAGGATTAGTTCACAATATAGAGAATATCAAAACTGAATACAAAGGCTCATTGTTGGAAAGGCTCACTGCCAAAATAGGACTTCTGTTTGAAATAAGGGTTAACGACCCGGAGGGCTCACTGCAACATAATTACAAAGAAGATAGAAGAGATTTTTTACAGAGAGAAAAAAAATCTCAATGCAACAAATATTTCCACCACAGTTCACTCACACACTTGCAGACATGCTTGAATGATAGAGTACACCTTCAACTTACTGCCTCTAGAAACTCAATAATTATATTTTGCACTGATCTGCTCAAACTCACACCACACACACTATTCTGCATCTATCTTGTTTGCATTCATCTTTCATAAACATCCCAAATTATATTTATTCCATCTTCAACTTTGAAACTCATCCAAGGTCGGCCACACACCATTTGCATTTACAAATTCAAATTAGGTCGGCGCCAAAACATTCTACGATGGAATTAGAGTGAGCACGACCAAAACACACACTTAATGAGGACTTAAATAAGTCCCATCAAGCTTCCATGATCTTCATAACTAGTGTTTAACAAAAGGTTGGCCAATACCATTGTAAAACACATAAAACAATTAGGCACACACAACCTCAACATGATCCAATCTTCCAGATAACATATTTCACTTGAACACGACCTCATCAACTTATCCTGAGAACCGCAAGCCATAAAACCTAAACAACAAGAAATCCAGAGCAACTATATTTCTCCCGGACCTCAGCCAGATACACAGAAAAGCACGGTTCACAACTGGTGAACATAACTCACTTGTACAATGATCCAAAAACCCAAAATATGGATACATAAACTTCCAAAAACCATGAACAATACCATAGATCCACACTAGCATAACAACAAATCTTGGATCAAAACTCAGAGCAAACACTGAATACCTGCAACCTTTCTTTATTACAATTTTCTCAATATCCTCAACATATACAACCAATAATCATCATGCATGACATCAATGACAACAAAAAGGTCAATTGACAACTAGTTAACTAGTTGACATCAATGACAACACCTTCACACTCGCAATAATCTCCCCATTTTTCATTGATGGCAACACATGATGTGAAAAACCATATTCAAAGACAACACAATAGCTTTGAACACACTTTCTCATGATTTTATTTTCTCCCCCTTAGTAGATAAACTTTTTCACATGATTCTTTCTACCTCTTTGACATCAATGGAAAAGGTAAAAGATATTTTACATTGTTTTCCCCTTTGACATTAAGAATATTTACCAGTATTGAATAGTACTCCCCCGTAGGAGCACACCCAAACACTTCTTCAATGACAACACGTGACACTACCTACTCCCCCCTGAGAGGTAGCCACCAAACATCAGTCCAAGAGAAAGATAGATCCATAGACCCACCAAATTGATGCATCTCCATATGCATCCAGTTCAAGAAAGGAGGGGCAATAACCCCTAACTTCACTCGAAGATACTCAAAAGTATCTTTAGGAAGATCCTTAGTAAATATGCCAGTAACCTGATCCTTTGTAGGTACATACTCAAGCTTTAATTCATTCTCCACAACCTTCTCTCTCAAAAAGTGATACCTTATTGATATATTCTTTGTCCTTGAGTTTGTCACTGGATTCTTTGAAATGTTAATTACACTTGTATTATCATAGAAGATAGAAATGGGATCATCATACCTTACTCTGATATCCTTCAAAGTCTGTCTCATCCACAAAAAATTTGTACAACAAGATGCTGCAACAATATACTCAACCTCTATAGTGGATAAGGAAACTGAATCTTTCTTTTTACTTAACCATGGCACCAATCTACAACCAAGAAAGAATGCACCACCACTTGTACTTTTCCTGTCATCAACACAACCTACCCAATCTACATTGGTGTAAGCATTTAGTGTAAAATCAGTATCCCTAGGATACCATAAACCATAATTCGAAGTGCCATTCAAATATCTAAATATCCTCTTAACAACAACATGTGTTTCTTTAGGATCTTCTTGAAATCTAGCCACAAGACAAATCGCATGCATGATATCCAGTCTAGTACCAGTTAAATACAACATTCCTCCAATCATAGATTTGTATTTGCTCTTATCAGCCTTAGGTGAATCATCATCTTTACTCAATTTACAACCAGTCACTATAGGAGTGCATATCAGTTTGGAACCATCCATTCCAAACTTCTTCAACATTTCTTTTACATATTTCGATTGTGAAATAAAAATCCCTTTTTTTGTTTGATTGATTTGTAGCCCAAGAAAGAAATTCATCTCACCAAACATAGACATCTCAAATTATTTTTGCATCTCTTCAGCAAACATATTGCACATTGTTTCATTTCCTCCAAAGATAATATCATCAACATATACAACCACTATTAAGATCTTGTCATTTTCAATTTTGAAATACAAATTACTATCTTTCGTACCTTTATTGAAATATTGTTGAATCAAATATCTGTCTAACCTTACATACCAAACTCTAGGAGCTTAATTCAATCCATATAAAGCCTTCTTTAATCTGTAGACCATATCCAATTGATCTAACAACTGAAATCCTTCTAGTTGTTCCATGTACACTTCTTCTAGCTCACCATTCAAAAATGCAAACTTTACATCCATTTGATAAACTTTAAAATATTTATGTGCAACAAATTCCAAAAACATTCTAATAGCTTTCATCCTTGCCACCGGAGCAAAGGTCTCCTGAAATTGTATACCTTCTACTTGTGAGTAACCCTTACACACAAGCCTTGCTTTATTTCTAACCACTTCTCCATTCTCATTCAACTTGTTTCTGAATACCCATTTTGATCCAATTATGTTTTTATCTTTTGATCTAGGGACCAATTCCTAGGTTTGATTCTTCTCAATCTACATAAGTTCTTCTTCCATTGCTCTCATACAATGCTCATCTTTACATGCCTCATTCATTGTCTTAGGTTCAACTTCATAAAGTAAACATAGATTTATTTTAGTAGCAACTCTGCTTCTTGTCAATACTCCTTTTCTCTAGTCTCCAACAATTTGATTTTCTAAATGATTCTTTTGCACATATTTAGGTGTCTTTGGGGACACCACCGGAGCTTCTTCTTCTTCATTCTGCTTTTCCTATTCTTCCACAACTTCTAATTCTTTGTAATCAGGTTCATCAGATACATATCCATCAACTTCAATTGAATTCTTCAACGCTTCATCAACCTTGACATTTGTGCTCTCTACAATCTTTCTTGGTCTTTTATTGAAACATCTGTAAGCTTTTCTTCTAATAGAGTATCCAAGGAAGATACCCTCATCACATCTAGCATCAAACTTCCCTAAATTTTCTTCATCCCTTATGATATAGCATTTGCTTCCAAATACCTTGAAATACTTAACAGTAGGAATTCTTCCACACCATAGCTCATAGGGGGTCTTAGTACTGTTAGCTTTTGCTTGAACTCAATTAAACACATAAACGATAGTGTGAATAGCTTCTCTCTAGTAAACTTTCGATTGACCTGCCTTTGTAATAATTGATCTAGCAGCTTCTTGAATCATTTTTTTCTTTCTTTCAACAACTCCATTCTACTGAGGAGTTCTCAGAGCAGATAAGTGTCTTTTTATTCCATGAACTTCACAAAACATATTAAAATCATTAGAGGTGAATTCACCACCTCTGTCAGACCTCAAACATTTTATTCTCAAATTTGCTTCATTCTCAACCATAGCCTTAAATTCCTTGAATCTATCTAATGCATTAGATTTCTCTCTAAGAAAAGTAATCCATGTATATCTAGAGTAATCATCAATCAGAAGCATAAAATACATGTCACCTTGTAGACTTCTCACTCTTGTAGGACCACAAAGATTTGTATGAATCAAATCTAGTAGTCCGATAGTAGATTGTTCCTTCGACCTAAAGCAGTTTCTAGATTACTTTCCAAATTGACAATCCTTCTAAATAGCATTAACAGGCTTTGTAATCCTTGGTAAACCTCTCACAATTTGTAAAACATTGATTCTCATCATATTATCAAATTTCATATGACACATCCTCCAGTGCCATAACCAACTGTCATTAATCTGAGATATAAAACAATGTACATCGACACTCTTAAGTTGATAAATATTTCCTTCAGACTTCTTTCCAGCAATGATCATTGTTCTAGATCCTTTCCTGATTTCACGTCTCTCATCCTTTAACACAAGATTATATCCTTTACTACACATTTGTCCAACACTCAAGAGATTATTCCTTAAACCCTTAACATAGTAGACATCATCAGTATTATGCTTGCCATCAAAACTGACTGAACCTATCCCACAAATCTTAGCACCAGTATCATCTCCAAACTTAACTAAACCTCCATCATATTTTTCAAGTTTAACAAAATTATTCTTATCACCAGTCATGTGATGTGAATAGCCACTGTCAACAACCCAATAGTTATTTTCATGTTTAGCATGAAGAGCAGAGATTATAGTATCTTCAACTTTCTCCGGAGCACTTTCCTTCACCTATCTTTCAGTATTAGTAGGAGTTACATATTCATCATTTATAGCCAAGAACAATCATTCATTATCATCAAAATCTCCAAAATCAAACTCTTCATTAGAAATACCAACATCTTCATTTACATAATATGCTCTCTTAATCATCTTCCCTTTTTTAATTTTCCTACTCTATATTTATTCTTCTTAGCTCTTTCTGGACATCTTGAAGCATAATGACCAATTCCTCCACAACTAAAGCATTTAAAGGGTAACTTACCTTCATACTTACCTGAGCCCTTTTTCATCCTTCTTACAAAGTTAGCTTCCACTTCATCGAAGTTCTCTTCATCCGGATCTTTAGCTCTTGTAGCCCTAAAATCAGTTTTTGACTTTGATCCATTTCTCAAGCTAGGATTTCTCATTTCAAATGATGTTAGAGTACCCAACAACTGATATTTACTATAGGTTGTATAATCTTTAAAATCTTCAATAGCAAATTATACCTTTTCACTATATGCATCAGGGAGAGTTCTGAGAATCTTCTTTACTATCCTTGATTCATCCACTATTGCACCAATTCCTCACATTCCACCTACCAACTCATCCACTCTCTGTACATAGGATTTAATGTTCTCATCTTCAAACATATGCAGGATCTCGAATTGTGCCTCCAAGTTTTGCAAATTTTCTTCTTTAACCTTTTCATCTCCTTCATGAATCATTTCCAATGTATCTCAAACCTCTTTAGTAGTCTTTAGATTTTGGACTTTAATTAATTCAAAATGTGAAAGACTATTCTTCAAAATAAAATTTTCCTTATTGTTTGCTTCATGCACCTTGATCTCATCAACTATACTCATATCATTAGCAGGAGTAGTGTATATAATCTTATAATATTTCTCAACATCATATCCATTGTATTCTAGATATCCTTCCATCTTTGTCTTCCAGAAGGCACAGTCAATCCCATTGAACCTAGAACACTCAATAGTGATCTTGCTTGCCATCCCAGACCTTCCTTAAGTGGTTAAACTCTTCTCCAAAGAACCAAGTGAACAAGATAACTGAGAGGGGGGTGAATTATTTGTAACAATTTTAACCTTTAAAAACTTTCACCAGAACTTAGATCAATTACCATTCACAAATCCTTAACTTTGCTAATATGATTAATCATTCAATGTAAGAGCAGAAACTAAAAGAAGAAAAACCATACACACAATAACACTCGATTTACGTGGAGAACCCAATGAGGGAAAAACCATGGTGAGGATTAGCTCACAATATAGAGAATATCAAAATTGAATACAAAGGATCACTGCCAAAACAAGACTTAATGTCTGGAACATGACTAACTATCCAATAATGGTTAACCACCCATAGGGCTCACTGCCACAAAATTATAAAGAAGATAGAAGATATTTGTTACAGAGAGAAAAAAAATCTCAATGCAACAAAGATTTCCACCACATTTCGCTCACACACTTGCAAACATGCTTGAATGATAGAGTACACCTTCAGCTCATTGCCTCCAAAAACTCATCAATTAGATTTCAAACTAATCTGCTCAAACTCGCACCACACACACTATTTCACATCTATCTCACATCTATCTTGCTTGCATTCATCTTTCACAAACATCCCAACTTATATTTATACCATCTTCAACTTTGAAACTCATCCAAGGTCGGCCACACACTATTTGCATTTACAAATTTAAATTAGGTCAATGCCAAAACATTTTATGGTGGAATTAGAGTGAGCATGACCAAAACACACACTTAATGAGGACATAAATAAGTTCCAACAAACTTCCATGATCTTCATAAGTAGTGTTTAACACAAGGTCGGTCAATACCAGTGTAAAACACATAAAACAATTAGGCACATGCAACCTCAACACAATCCAATCTTCCAAATAAAAAATTTCACTTGAACACGACCTCATCAACTTATCTTGAGAACCGGAATCATAATACCTGAAGAAGAAAAAATCAAGAGCAACTACATTTCTCCCAAACCCCAACCAAATACACAAAAAAGCACAATTCACAACTAGTGAACATAACTCACACTGTACAATGATCCAAAAACCCAAAATCTAGATATAGCAACTTCCAACAACCATGGACAATACCTCATATCCTCACTAGCATAGCAACAAATCCTGGAGCAAAACTCAGAGCAAACACTGAATACCTGCAACCTTTCTTTATTACAATTTTCTCAATATCCTAGACATATACAACCAATAATCATCATTCATGACATCAATGACAACAACCAGTTAACTAGTTGACATCAATGACAACACCTTCATACTTGCAACATATATCATGTTGCTTATTTGTGCTTTCCTGCATGCACCTTATCTATCTCTGCCCTTTGTGGTGCTTATATCTATTTTAGCCCCTGGGGTATTAATTATCTTTTAAATCATTAAGCCACCTAGCATAATGTAGCTTGCTAGATTGTGTGCTTTATCCAATGTATCTTTACATCTCTGAGCCACCTAGCATAATGCATCTTGCTATATTGTTCTTTATTAAATTTATATTTTATATCAATGATCTATTAGCATAACACAACTTGCTAGATCATAATCTAATTTTAATATTATCATTTGCATGACCCCTAGTGACAAAGTAAGGTAGTGTCTAAATCATGTAATCTCTTCTATACTAATTGCTTCCCTATCTCTTGGTTACATTATCTCCTTGAAGCGATCAACCATAACATTATTCTCTTTATTTAAGAATTCTTTTGTGTTGTGTTTCCATTATATTTTGGGGATGATGCACAGTATTAACACAACCTCCAAAATCAAGATCTATTTCACTTTGTTGACTCAAAGGTTTAGTTTTTCTTTTCTTGTTATGCAATTTTTTCCTTTTTGTATGTGTTATCACTTATCTATGTTTTTATATATGTGTTTCTATGTATTTTTTTTTATTAGTTTAGCAGGGAAAGGGCCCTAATCCCATGGTTATAGCCAAAACACAAAAAGGAAAAATAGGGTGGGAAAATAGCACCAC
Organism: Sequoia sempervirens; assembly: GCA_007258455.2. Taxonomy (NCBI): domain Eukaryota; kingdom Viridiplantae; phylum Streptophyta; class Pinopsida; order Cupressales; family Cupressaceae; genus Sequoia; species Sequoia sempervirens. The sequence continues at coordinate 26,509 of VDFB02278606.1, forward strand.
CAACCAACATAAAAAAATAGCTATCCAATGGCACACAGGCCAGATATCATAACCATAACCATAGAACTTCCATAATTAATCAAAAACATAAACCTACTACTAGAGTACTTAAAGCTGTGAAGATGATTAATCAAGTCCACCATATACCAACATGTCCTAAACCATAACAAAGCTATTATGAAATAGCATTCTGAGATCTGAAAGAAGAAAGACAAAAAAAGCAGAGCAGTCATTAAACGACATCAAAAGAGAAAGTCATTACTCGACTTTTCCCAACATGTCCCCATAATCACCAATTAGGGAGACATGCTCCCTCCAGTCAGGTCCCTCTGATATATAAAGCTCCTTCAAATCATCCGACTTCCCAAGCTTTTTTAGCCTCATAGTAATCTTAGTTTGTTTGAAAACTGCACCAACCATCGCTCTTCGCATCAGCCAATTAGTCACCTTCATTAGTGTGACCAAAGCTTTTTCCATGTCGTCCATCTGTAGCTGCATATATGTTAGTCTACTTTTCATATAATCCATGCTAGAATCATCAACAATATTATCATTTCCAGTATTCCCAATATTCAGAACAGTCAGGGTATCGTTCTTTTGGTAATCCTTCATTTTGGTTTCCTCCTCTTCATCTTCACTCTCCTCTTTTGTTTCCTCTTCACCCATTTCATAAGCAGTATCCTCAAACTCCGTCCCCTCAGTTTCTTCATCTACCTGGGCTTTGAATTCTTCAATTTCAAACTCTTCATCTTCATTCATAGAGATTTTTTGTTTTCCTTTCCTATCATTGGAAGTAGCCTTTGCCAGGCGAGCAGACCTATGACCACCATTACCACCACTACCTTGACCCTGCTTCATTTCTTTCAAATCCTCAATTTGCATGCCCTCTTTATCTTCACTGATTGCAATAATTTCATTTTTTAGTATTTAGGTCATTTTTAATCTTCTTAGACTTGGGTAATTCTAGGAGAAGAGGGTAATGTTTTCTCTTCTCCAGAGTCGCTTTCACTAACTCAGACTCAATGGAACTTTTAGCAGCAATTTTCGAAGCCACAGGGGTAGACGGATTTGCAATTTTAGCAGTATGGGAAGAGATTTTATTAGGGGTTAACACCTTTCTAGAAGCAACAATAGGAGGCAGTCGAGGATTAGGTTCCTCAGCAGGGTTTTCATCCTCGGGGGGTTCAACATTATCGCCATCATTGCGGTTAGGATTATCAACTCTGGAAACAAGAGGGTTTCCATGAGGGTTTAACACAAGAGCAAGCTTGTACAGAGCAAGCATCAAACCTTGATGCAGGGGAGGGCTAGCACCTTTCTCTATGTTAATTTGTAGGGATGAAAGTAAATAGAAGGGAAAGTTTATTCTTTCATCGTGCCTAATATGATTTAACAATGGAAAATGATATGCATGCATAGAAATGTACCTTCCTTCCAGCGTAAAATACCTCATAACAAAAAAACTCACCAGGGCGTAAGGAGGTGGGATATCTAACCTCACATACCCATTTTGAAAGCATTTCAAATTATCCCCATCATGAAGAAACTTGTCCACATACATCTAGTAGTCAACTCCACTCTTTTTTTCCACCTTTATGCCTTGATTCTGCAATCCTATAGCTTCCGCGATAAACCTTGTTGTCACCTCAAACTTTACAACACCAATAGAAAAATTTCCCTTCCTCCATGAATTTGTGAATTTGACAGTAAGGCTCTCATTATAGCCCTTCATAGATTCAGAGAAAGGAACCATACCCGCTTTTTCAAACAATCTCCACAAGTCCATATTCTATTTAAATGCCTAGCAATTTGGAGGCTCTTTGTGCTTCCTAGGTCCACCCATCTTAGCACTTTGCAAGTTCTTCGAATGTTGCAAGCTTTTCTTCATCACCACACACCTCTTCGGCTCCCTACCAGACTTGCATAAGGCACTTTTACTCACAGTTTCTAAATAAGCCCTTAAAGAAATAAGAATCGAGAACTTTCTTTTAGGGGAAGCCAAAGGCAGAATTCTCGAAGCTAAGATATAATTATTATTTTTGCAAATAATTAAAGGCTCATTAATATTCATACATTGCAACTCTTCACGATTATGAGAGGAGCTGACATTAGGCTTATCAACACATTTAGATTTGATGTCCCTCCTCAACTTGATAATATCCATGTGAGCCTTAATCATCTTGGGAAGGAGATGATTATTATTTTTACCTCCATAGAAGATCTTCAAGCTCAACACCATACCACATAACTCATCATTAATCTACATTCCCTTAATATCACAAGATCTCCAATGCCCCCCCACCACTTCCAACCCTCAACTTTGTAAGTTGTAATCATTTTCAAATTTTTCTTTTAGAACCATGTCCCTTAATGACATCAGCAGGTTATTATTAACCCAATGGGTCAACCCAATACACCTCAGTGCCTCGTTGGCAGCACAATCAGTAGACTTATTCCCTTTTTTGTACACGTGTTGCACCTTGCAATTAGTGAAATAACTCTTAAGGGACAGACACTTATCAATGATATTTTTAAAATCCCAGTGAGGTGTAGCAACTCCATTCAATATGTCCACAATTAACTTAGAACCTCCTTCCAAAATTATATTTTTAAAACCATACTCCTTTAGAGTCTTTATGCCCCCTAAAAAAACCATAGCCTCAGCTTTGTTATTAGAACAAACTTCTATGTATGTTTATAATGTTCTAACCCCATGGTTTTGTAGGTTTTTTTGACTTTTTTGTCTAATATATTTTTTTGTATGTTCTCAACCTAGGGGCATGGTTCCTTAGCTTCAATATTTTTTCTTCCTCTACAATATCCTTTTAGTGTTATGATTTTATTTATTTCTAGTCCTTTCACTTTTACTTTAACATGCATATTCACGTAGGTTCATAAGGCCACTGAAGTGGGGGGAAATGTAGTGTAGTAAATTGCATACCCTTGCAATTTCACACTATGTTTTTTTCCTACTTTAGTGTCCATTCCCCTAGTGTTTGTGTAGGCTCATCTCAAACCTTGAATTAGCCTTTTCTCTCTCAAATTTCTCAGAATTTCTTTTTAGTAGCTACCTTTTCATGTTTCCTTTATGTTTCTCTTATTTTCTTCTTGTAGACTATCAGTTTTTAGTGTAAATTGTCTAGACAATAGCACCTAGCACAAATGTCCTCACGTAGTGCTAGCATCCTATGAAAATTTGTCAATCAAAGGCTCATTCTAAGAGTTTTTCCACTTGTCACCTTATTAGGTTAGTGAAAACAACTTAGAATGATTTGTAACGACTCGACAACATCTTCTTCCCTCCTCTTCTCATTCTTTAGTCTAATCTTTCATTTTGCCAAATCTCTAGGCTCTCTCTCTCTCTCTACTCTCTTTCACTTGGAAGATCACGCACAACTCTACTACAACACTCTCTCAAGATATCTCACCATAATCTTTTGATAGGTCTCTTTTTCTCTTTGGCTTCCTGAAGCCTTGTTGGTAATATCACTCTTTTTATCTTGTATCTCGAAGAATATTGGGGATTTATCACATCCCTTATCAAATCATTTACCATCTTATCTATTTGTTTATCTTTTTATCTATCTATCTTGGTTTTTGTGGAGGTGGAACCACCAAAGTAGGGGTTTGATTGTGGCAAGCCCCTAAACAATCCCAAACAATTTTCTCATCTTATTGTGCTTGCAGGTTAGGTGGATTATAGAATTCAAACTACACATTTTGGGACTCACTACTCACATTTGTGTTGGACAATAACATGACGTGAGGATGTTTGTGCTATGCACTAGCATCTTTGGTTGAGACTCTCAAATTTTAACTGTAGGTTCCTTATTATCTATATTTATCATTTCTATGGTTATCACATTTTATTTACTTTTCTATTTTCATATATTCACAAATTTATTTTATTGTAATATATTTATTTAAACATATCTAAATGTATGTAGTGGAATTTAATCTGAAAGTAAACTATCTTTCCTTTTGCCAGAGTCAAATTTCCTACATTATAATAAGAAATCTATATATATTTAACAATGAAATTTTAAAATGGACTCCCTCTTAATCCACACTAATATTTTTCAATTAATATAATTCATGTCCATAAATTAAACAAGTTAGAAATCTAAGGAAAAAATAAATAATAAACTAAAACAAAAATTTAATAAACTATTTCAATTCAATGTGATAAATATGTTTATATTTTTCTCTCATAAAAATCATTATATCTCAATAGCATATTAAGTTGTTTTGCTACATAATTTATCAAATTTAGTTTCCTTTGTAATCAAATCAAGTATTTAATGTTTCCTATATTATATCTATTTAACTATGTTGTAACATTTTTAACTTATATCACTTAAAGTCATCAAGGGATTTCTTCTTTACTGAATTTAAATAGAGTTCTAACATTTAGTTTTAAATTTAATAATGATATATGATTGAATAAATTTATATAATATATGCTTATAAGCAATAAACAAAACTTTTTGTCACATGCCAAATTGTCTAGGGAGGAGTAAGATTAGAGGAAACTATAGGCGGTGGGGCACATTATCACCAAAGGAAGCATTTTATCCTACGTTTAAAATATTCTACTTAGACTATAGCACCTAGGTTTTGTACAGGTGTAACTTTGAAATGTAAAATTTCGTCCTAGAGTTGCGATCAATTACCTATTATATGGGGCAACTAAATTGAATTATTGCATGAGCTATTTAATGATTCAACAAATTTAATTGTATACGTTAAAATTATGATATATCTTAATTATTTATTTACTAGATAATAGGTGTTATTTAAAATAAGCAAGTAAATGGAAATTCAATTCTATTGTTTTATGATAGTTGATAGCAAAAAAAAAAAACAAGAAGAAGAAGAGGTGGATTAAAAATATTAAATATCTAACAATTGTAATTTCAATGGTATTGTAGATGTCATTATCATCTAAGAATGCAATCTGAATAATAATAAGCATATAATTTAGGAAAGGGGGTTCTTAATATTAAAAAGGAGTATTCAATTTTTTTTATAGTTATTATTTCTTTTATAACTTAAATAGTATATTCTTTATTTTTCAATTGAAGCCACCATTATCTAGGTAGGATAAGGAGTCATGTAAATTGGTGAGCTTACCCCTATTATGTTGAAAAATGAGGTGTTTTCTTAGCTTAATACTCTGTAAAACTTCAAAATTGTTGTTCTAGGTAAGTCTTTTCTTTGTTACATAAATTCTTTGTGGATGATTATCTTGATTAATCCATTTTACTGTTGTAGAATGTAGAGAGAATTATTTAGAAGAACTAGACAGGATAATAGAAGGATCACACAAGATATACCGTGGAGAAACCCTTTCGGGAAAAAACTCCACCAAGAATTATTCTATTATTCAAACTCTGAATTACAATAGCTCCAATTCTTGCTTGAGAATGCTTCTGTCTTTACCAATCTTCTTCACACCGCAATAACAATCTAAAACTCTATTCAACTTGAATGAGATATAGAGACAATATGCAACCTTGTAATCTCCAAATGGTGATAATTACAATGCATAAGCTCAAGCCCTTGAAAAGGTACCATATTCCTTCAAGTAGAGATATTCAGGAAGACTAAAGCTTACAACATGTGCATCATGCATTTGGGTGTCCCAAACTGAAGCTACAACTTCTCCTTCACTTCGGTGATAATTCCAAAGCTCTTCCTCAAAGTTGGCGCCCTTAAGTAAAGCTACTTAACTGAGCCTTCAGAAATATCTTATCATGCATAAGAGGTAAATCCAATAAAGCATCTTGGGCGCCCAAGTTGTCTCCAAGTGCTTTATAGTTAACTGAAACATTTACTCAACACTATTTCCAAAGAATGGTCATTCCTTGTTAACTGGAGGTAGTCCATGTTATCTGTCATACAACTCAATGTTATTAGCCATGCATTACAAGTTAACTGAAGCTAACTACATGCAACTCAAAATAACCAACATGCATGCAACTGAAGATAACTGAACCGAACTGAACTAAACTGAACTGAACTGAACTAAACTAAACTAAACTAAATTGAACTAAACTAAACTGATTCTGAACTCTGAACTCTGAATCGAATGGAATCGAACTTCCAACTTAATCAACTTCAAGCATGCAAACATCAAATCCTAACTTCTAGGATCTTTACATGCATTCGGTTAACTGTTACTCGATAGTTAATCAACACAAGGTGAGTTTCACCTTACCATGTGAGTGTCCCATGTGTCCCTATTATTTAGGAACTCACTATGGACGCCTCACATGCTTCTTACATTTAGAATTAATTACAAATGTCAATAATCATGATTATTTCATCAAATATTAATCTCATCTTAATCTTAGTGTTGTTGAACACATTCCAAGAATCTAGGAGATACATGAAATAATTAATGTTTAGGATTTGCAATTGAATGGCAACCTATTTCCAACATATTAGCACCTCCACAAATATATATACGTGTGTGTGTATTTTAATATAGTCATGCTTCATCAAGTGGTCATCAGGATAAGGCTTTCTCTCTAGAACGTTCCTTTCCCTAAAGGTATGAAGTTTTGTTTCCTTGAATATTTAATCTAAACATAGCCTTGCATCAAGCAACTATCCTAACTGATACCCACTTAGTCACTAATGGAATTGGTAATAAAGGATTTATATAGTGTTCATTTGCAAAATAAATCTCAATTGAGTGATTTGGTGCCAACAACTTTAGTTGGCCAAGTGAGTTACCCCTCCCTTAAGTCCTAATTTGTGACCTGCACACTGTTATGTGCTCAATCCACTTGCTTGCATTCGGGAATAACCTCATGTCTACATATGGATACCTCTTCTTAGAAAGTGGAAAATAGTGATGTCATTACATCATTGCGAGCGATTGAAATGTTTCCTAGTGTGATTAGCTAATCTAGTTAATTAAATTAAATTAATGGAGAGAAATGGGTCAATAGGGAAATTTCTCCACTAGGCCTTTGTGAAGACTCATCACCATGACCTGTGGTCACTCAAGTCTTTGTAGCTCATATTTCTACCTCTATGAGAATAGCCAATGCTTTTGACTTTAAGTGAAGCATAACCCTTGTGCGCGTGAACCAACAATAAATGGTGGGTGAGGTGTTAGTGTGGTTGTGTAGGAAAGGTTGTGCATCGAGTGAGTAATCCAATACATGTTGTAATGCCCACAATTTTTTGCTAGAAAAATCTAACATTTTTTTTTTTGATAAACCATTAAGCTAATGATTCACTCTAAGAGTTAGAAGTGTAACATTGAACCTATTATGAGTTGCACACCTTTGAGGAGATATCTAAATATATCTTACTCAAATTTGAGTAAGATGACTATAAGATTGAATTCCAGCTATGCAAGGGTCATTTATCCCCCTTCATGCTCAAATCAATACTACTTTAATCAACAATTATTTCATAATGATAAAAGTATTGTCAACTAGTCAAAACCTTAGACATTAATAATGTTATTGTTGTTTATTTGACGCTCACACATAGCAAATAGTGTCATCATTTATCCGTAACTAATAGTAGTAAAATTTATCATTCATCTAATGATGCAAACAACAACATAATAAATTAATTCTAAATGATATTACCATTAATGTGTCACCCAATAATCTCAAGGATAACAATATTATGGGTTAATCCTTACTGAAATTTTAATGACGAAAATAATATTTCTATTTTTAACCATCAATTTATATTACATCATTTCTTCTTCATTCAGATATTGTTGTTAAGATCAACAATTAACCCCTATTAAGAACATTACACACTCCAACTATAATATTATTATTCAATCTCCGTTCATCATTAATAATGTAATTATTATAAATCAACATATTAATATCACCATTACATCCTTTAGCTTTAAATCACAAAATGACACTAATGTTATTTATTTATAAAATAGTGCTACTAAAATAATATCATTAATTTTATCTCAATATATACTACCATTTAGTATTAATAATTTACAAAGTGTATTACTACTATCATTATGTCTATTTCATTTTACATTCATAATATTATTTTACTCATATCAAATATCTCCTAATACCAATATTAACATTAGATAATAATTTTAATATCTCCTTTAGTAATACCTTTTTTTTTTAATGATCTAAATTGATATTACCATCAATGTTAATATTTATTTTTATATTGATGCCACCTTTGTAATTAATTTTATTTATTTTTTTAGGTAAAAGAAAACTATTTAAATCTCTATTTTTTATTTTTTTTCTAAACTTTACAATATTATTATTATTATCCAAAATACTAATGCCAATATTGCATTTACAATCTGGAATAGAATTTTGTTGTGATCATTCTCCACTCCCTAAGTCAAAATTGCAAGATGACAATTTTATGTGATTTTGATTTCAACTTCTCACTCACACAAAGATATGAAATATCAATTTACCCAAATAAATTTATATGTGCTTACTTATTTATGAGGAGTTAATAGAGTAAAATAAAATTGAACATGAAGGTCGTTGAAATTACTTTTAGTTTATAAATTACTAAAATGTAAAAATCACTATTCCAAAATAATGATTGCATATAGGTTTTAACATATTTTCTCCATTCCGCTCCTCTCGCCCTGCAACTTTTCAAAATTTGAACATGCCTATTGGCTCTGGGGAGACCTTTGTCTCTCCCCAGCCTGACCCTCCGCCGGATATGGAAAATATTTGTTCACACACGCTTTTTGAGGTTGCAGAGCTTGTCTTGGGTAACTCCAATGCTCTTGTTGGGCCTCCGTCTGGTGGGGACAATGAGGGTCGTCGAGAGGTAGCCCTTTCCAAGACTGGCTAGAAAGACATCCTTTCGGGGACTAGAAATAGTGTCTTGGAGACTGTTGGTCCTAAGATTACTTAGACAGATGAAGGCACTGAGCTCTGCCTCCCTAATGAAGTTATGGAGGAGGTTGCTTGTTCGCTTCACCTGGCCTTGGTGGGAAGATTCTTGGCTTTTAGGCCAACGATTGATATGGTCCATAGATGGGCTAATGGTAAATGGAAGCTAAAGGACAGCGTGTCTGTTTCGGCAATGCTTGGTGGTCTATTCCTATTTAAGTTTACTGTTGAGGAGGACCTGGTTCTTGTCCTCTCGGGTACTTGGGCCTATGGTAAACATTTTCTTTCTTTGGCTAAATGGAAACCGGGTTTCGAACCCTTAGCGGATCTTACCCGTTTGGCCCCTGTTTGGGTTCGCTTGCCTGGCCTTCCATTGGAATTCTGGGATGAAAGGATTTTTCAGTGGATCGGGAACTCCTTTGGTAGCTTTTTGGCGGCGGACGCTGTCACTCAGGCAAAATCCAGGTTGGTGTTTTCCTGCTTTTGTGTTAATTTCTCCATTAACAAAGCTCTCCCTAACTTTATCACTCTCAAATCTAAATGGGGAAAGTGGACTCAAGCTATTGTTTATGAGAATTCCACCTTGTTCTGCCAGAAGCATGTTATTTCTGATTGCAAGAAGGTTGTTACAAAGGATGCTCTGTTGAAAGAGAAAAATCCTTCCTGTCCTCTGGTGCTTCAGGATAAAGTCCCAAGCACTAGTGGGGTTGGTGAAACCTTGAAATCGTGTGATTTAGAAGACTACCCCTTTACTGATGGATTGAATGAACTGTTGAAATCCCCTGTCTCTGGGGACAAGATTGAAACTAACTCAAAGACTTTAAGCGGTTCCAAAGGGCTGGAGGAGGGTGAAGTTTCTGCTCTAATGGATGTGGACCTGGTGTTAGGATCCCTTGTTCGTAAGGAGGAAAGGTCTGGGTGTTCTCCTTTGTCCGCTGTGTGTTTGGACTTTGGCAATAAGAAGTTGGATGTTGGCGGTGCTGACAATCCTAGATGTGAACCTTGGTTGACGTTTTGACCTCTTCTCAGTGTTTGGAGGGAGACAAGTTGACTACCCCCTCTCAGTTAGTGTATACTAACTCGTGCATTCCCTCTTCTCAACTGGCTTCTGTGGAAGACTATTTTGTGGAAGTAACTATGTCTATTATTCTCTCCCTGAACTCGAAATCATGTTCTTTGATAGCCCAGTCAGAGGGTGATAACTTGGAGGACTGGAAGAACTCAAAAAGGAAAATGAGGAACAAGAAAGTGGATGTTGGAATTGAAAGTAGAGTTGGAAGACCTTTGGAAAGGTTGTCTAGGCACAAAGCCACGGCTAGGGACATTGCCAGCAGAAGACAATCTACCCTTGATTCAGCTCACAAGAGTAAGAAATGAAGTTCCTTTCATGGAACATGAGAGGACTAAACAGTCCTCTAAAACAATGTGCCTTAAGGAAATATATTATTGATATAAAGATTGATATTCTTTTGCTCTAGGAAGTCAAAATGACTCACCAGACATTTTCCTCTGCTGTTAATAAAATTTGGTCGGGATCTTCCTACTATTATAGTGAGGTGGATGGTGCTTTGGGAGGTATTGCCACCTTATTGAATCCTTCTAAAATTTTGGGCGAGGCCTTTTCTTTTTCTCAGAACTACCTTATTGTGACCCTTAAAGTTGATGATCTCACTTGGCACTTGTTTAATATCTATGCACCTAATTCTAGAGGTGGAAGAAAAAATACGTGGGAGGAAGTGTCTTCTTTAATGTTGATCAACAAAAATGAGTTGTTTATGGTGGTTGGGGACTTTAACTCCCCCCTTTTTCCTTCGAAGAAGTTGGGTGGCTTAATGGACTATAGTGATAGTATGAATGACCTGGCTGAATTCATTAACAATTTTGGGTTGTTTGACTTGGAATTAAAGGGCAATCCTTTCATGTGGTCGAATAATAGAAAAGGAAATCACCTTATTCAAGTTCAGTTGGATAGGGTCCTTGTCTCGGCCGGTTAGGACCTTGGAAGCAATGCCTCTCTTGTCTCCCTCCCCAGGACTATTTCTGATCATAGCCCAATCCTCCTTCAGTGGTTGAACAAGTCATTTTTGGGGCCACACCCTTTCAGATTTGAGATTATGTGGATGTCTCACCAAGATTTTAGAAAACACATTGAGACTTGGTGGAGCCACCTTGTTCAAGGATCAACAATGTATAGAATATCCCAAAAACTAGACCTTATTAGAAAAGAAGTTAAAGGTTGGTCCAAGGCGACTTTTGGTGACTTCTTCAAGACTAAAAAGATGGTCAAGGATAAGCTTGAGGAGATTAAAAATATTATGGCCTTGGGCCATTCTCTGCAACCTTTACATGTTGAGGAGGAAAATTGGAGAAAAAAGTGGAAGGATATGTTAAGTAAAGAAGAAATATACTGGAAGCAAAGATCTAGTGTCCAATGGCTAAAGGAGGGTGACAGGAACTCTTCTTTTTTTCATAGGATGACCAACAGACATAAGAAGAGGAATACCATTAAGTGTTTGTTGAATGATGATAATCAGGAAATCAAGGAGGCTGACAAAATTGGGGTGGTTGTTGAACGATATTTTAAACAGATATTCTCATATGTTGGCAACTCCCCTTCTTTCGAGCTTTAGGCGAGGCTTCTGGGGCACCTCCCGCAGGGTATTAGTGAGCATGGAAATCTTCAACTTTGTGCCCCAGTGACTGAGGAGGAGGTTCAGACTGTTGTTTTTGCTATGGGAGCCTATAAAGCTCCGGGACCTGATGGTTTCCCCCTAGCTTTCTTTCAAGAGTATTGGGACATTGTCAGCTATGATGTTACCATGGCTGTTAAATATTTCTTCAGGACTGGTAAATTGTTAAAGAAATTGAACAACTTTTATTGTGCTAGTCCCCAAAGTGCAAGATCCAAAGCACATGACTAACTTCAGACCTATAAGTCAATGCAATTCTGTGTACAAGATTTTTTCCAAAGTCCTTGTCAACCGATTGAAGCCTTTATTAGACAAAATCATCAGTAGATGTCAGAATGGTTTTGTGCCAGGAAGACAAATCCTGGAGTCTGCTATTATGACCCATGAAATAATTCATTCTATGGAGAAAAGCAAGAACCAAGGTATGGCTTTCAAGCTTGACATTTCTAAAGCCTATGATAGGGTTAGATGGAAGTTTTTATATTTAGTCCTTGCTAAGTTTGGTTTTAATGATAGAGTGATTGGAATCATTAGAGAGTGTGTGGAATTTGTCCAATTTTTTGTGTTGGTCAATGGGATTCCTTGGGGGTTGTTTAAGGTGGGAAAAGGACTTAGACAAAGGGACCCCCTTTCTCCCTACCTATTCATTATGGTGGTTGAGGTTCTGGGTAGGAACTTTCTATCACTGCTCAACTCAGGGAAGATTCAGGGAATCAGAGCTGCCTCGACCTTCCCCCCCCTCTGTTCTCCAACAATTTGTTGATGATACGTTTCTTTTTGGAAAATGCTCAGTGATTGAAGCTAGAGAATGGAAGTGCCTCCTTCAGGATTATGCTAGTGCCTCTGGTCAATGCATAAATTATAACAAAAGTAGTGTCTATTTCTTCAACACAAAGGTTGATCTCCATGCTAAGATCTTATCCATCTTAGGTTGTCTTAGTGCTTCTCTTCCTGGAACCTACCTGGGTCTGCCGCTAACTGTTAAGGAGGTGTCACACAACTTTTGGAATAGTATTTTGGAGAGATTGCAAAAGAAGCTTGCTGGTTGGAAGGGTCAACTTCTTAGTAATGTTGGTAAACTCCAACTTCTTAAGGCCTCCCTTCAAGGAATTCCGGTCTACTTCCTCTCTCTCTTTAGGATTTCAGGCTCCATGATAGAAAAGTTGGAAAGAATTCAAAGATCCTTTCTTTGGATGGGAGTGGAGGAAAAGAAAAGGATTGCCCTTGTGAATTGGGACACTGTCTTTCATCTCAAGTGTCAAGGGGGCCTGGGGATTAGGAAGATCACTAATCTGAATAAAGCTCATATTGCCAATATTGGCTGGAATTTGGTGCAGGAGAAGGCTGAATGGTGCAGAATAATGAAGGCTAAATATCTTAATCAGGGACATTTTTTTAGAGCCCTGGACCTGGTTGGTCTCCCTTCTGGCTCTAAAATTTGGAACAACATTCTTAAGTGCAGATCCCTTTTGAAGGAAGGGGTCAGATGGAAAATTGGAAATGGGAGATCAATTAGATTCTGGAAGGACTGCTAGATTGGGGGCAGACCCCTTGCTGACAGTCATTTTAATATACTGAGGGAGCACGCTAAAGATCTTATTGGTACTTACATTGTTGATTATACTTCACCCAGAGCTAAATGGAAAATTCTGAATTTGATTTTCCTACATTGGCCGTACCTTCTTCCTAAGGTTGCGGAGCTCTAGGAGCTTCTAAATATGGTTAGACTTCATTTATTTCCCAAGGACGACAGGATATTCTGGATAAAGAGCCACTCAGGGGAGTTCACTGTTAAGTTTGCTTACCAACTACTTCTTAAGTTTGATGGTGATGAACATTGTTGGAAGAAGGTGTGGATTCATCAGCTCATTCCTAAAATAAATTTCTTTTGGTGGACTTCTATTCATGGTAAAATTTTAACCATTGATAACCTTGTTAAGAGGGGCTTTCAATTCCCTAATTGGTGTACTCGTTGCAAAAGGGAAGAAGAAACTATTTCTCATCTCTTTATTCACTGCCAGTTTGCTTCCCAGGTCTGGTAGAATGGTTTACAAAGGTTGAACATTTCTTGGGTCTTTGATAGAGATATTCACCAATTTATCTTAAATTGGAAATGCCCCTCCAAACATCCGTTAATCTGACTAGTTTGGCAACTTATTCGACCTCACATTTGTTGGTGTCTGTGGAAAGAAAGGAATAACATGAATTTTAGAGAGACAAAGAACAATGTAGATGGTTTGTTGATAATCCTTAATAATCTCCTCCTGGATAACATTTTGACCTGTAAATGTAAGACGCCTAGTAATCCCCCAACTGCTTGGGATAGAAGCATAGCTACTATTTGGAAATTTCCTAGTGAGTTCCAAAGATTTGATAATTCCAAAATGATCATTAGGAAGAATACTAAATGGAGAACCCCTAAGCTGCCCTGGGTTAAGCTAAATTTTGATGGGGCGGCTAGGGGAGGTATGGCAGCTGGAGGTGGTATTATCAGGGATCATGTCAGTGGCTTGGTGGCTGCCTATGCTGGGAAACTGAAAGATCACACTAGCAATCAGGTTGAAGGTATGGCCCTTTTATGGGGTCTTAGAATTGCGATGTCACTCGGCGTCAAGACCATGGAAATTGAAGGCGACTCAATGCTAATAGTGGAAGCCACAAAAGGCAAGATGATTGCGGGTTGGTCTTTAAAAGGTATTGTGGGGGACATTTGCTCCCTCCTAATTGGTCTCCAGGACTTTACTATCCAACATGTCTATAGGGAGGGGAATGCGACTACTGACAACTTGGCGGCGGTGGGTCTTGATATTGAAGGGCTATGGTGTTGCCGAAAAGTGTATTTTTTGTCCCCCTTGACTTTGGCTTATTTAAGGGAAGATCTAAACAATTTAAATGGTGAGCCCTAGATGGTGTTTTCTAATTTTAGTTGGGCTCCTACTAACTTTGGTTAATATTTCTGGTGGGAGCATGGTTTTGAATAATTGGCTATTATGTGAGGTGATGGATATCATGTGATTGTCCTCTTGCATGTACGGTCGCTTTTGGGCTGATGGTAAGGCGAGTCTTTCTATCCCTAGTGGCCGATGGTGTCATCATTTTTTGAACCCCCTAAATTGTCGTGTTGAGCCTCATAAGTTAGCGGATTTTATTAGATTTTTTGAGCTGGCCAAGTATTACACCGATATCATGCCCTTACGTGCCTGGGGCGATTTACATGAGGGAGCTGCTACCTTTGTGTGGGATGTGAGCTGTGGCATTTATCGCCTTCTTTTTCAACTTTTCTTATCACTTCTCACCGGCCCTTCCTCTATCGACGTTTCTAGAATTGGTTGCCATCGCTTTTACCCTGGTTATCTCTTTATTGTTCTGGTGGTATGCGACTTTTGTGTGGGCTTTATGGGTGGGGACAGAGTGCGCATGGAGCCTAACAAATGTGACAAGTGGAAAGTGGATACCACCATTTGGCACATTTGCAAAGAGGGCGGCATTGCCCAGTATATGGAGAACATGACTGGGCACGACGAGGGCCTGTCAATTAAGTTTGTCACCTCTTGGAATGATGGTAGGGTTACCATCGGTGGCATTTATTTTGAAGTCTCTGAGGAGGTTATTGCTAGAGCCACGGGACTTCTGAATAGTGGTCGTACCTGGAAGAAAACCACGAAAGTGCCAGACCAGATTAGTCTTAACCAGTTCTTCCAGGGTGAGGAGAAACTCGTCAAGTTGCGGGGAGGCTATGACCAGGAGGCACTTCCAAAACCGTGGGACATAATTTGTATGGTTATCATGAAGTACTTCACACTGGACAGAAGGTATGGGGTTTATTACTATTACCATTTTAACTTCCTCAACCACCTTAGGAATAACCAATATATTTCCATTCCATTTTTCCTTTTCCATTCTCTGGATAGCATTGTTGCTGAGTTTAATGAAGCCTCATTTTCTAGAAAGAATTACACCATCCTGCACCAAGGCCTTATGTCTAGGCTTTACCATTTCCATATGGCCCTTTTCCCTGCTCGGCCTATCATTATGCAAAAAGTCCCTTGCCCGACTGCTCTTGACGAAACCCCGATTTCCTCTACTCCCCCTTCTGCTAGCATTCTGGATGTGTTGGGCCCAAGCAAGAAAAAATATTTAAAAAATCCCACTTTGAAAGCCCTTCCCCATGGTTCATCCCCTGTGATGGCTATAGGGGAAAAGGGTAAGGATAAAAAACGTGTTGCTCCTACCCCGAGACCGAAGGCCAAAGCTTCTAAGAAAACAAAATTTTTCCTCCACCAAATTGATTCCGATATCGAAATCACTGAAGAAGCTAATACCCCTCACATCCAATAGATTGGTCTTTAAGCAGGATAAAGTGGGAAGTCTCAAGGAGGCTTCGGATTCAGACAATGGTAATGGGAGTGATAGCAAAGATCTTGAGGAACATGTGGTGGGAGGGGAGGACCATTCTGTCTCGGTGAGTAGTGCCTCCCACGTGTCTGAAAGTTTGAAGAAGGGCTCTACCATTAAACCCCGAGCCTCTAATACGGCTGGGGGAAATTCCCCCTTGAAGGAAGATTATAATAAAAAGGAACAAGCAGGAGACGAAATGGACATGCTAAAAGGGAGAATTGAGAGGTTGGAAAAAAATGTTCAGGAAGTGTCACACTTTTCCTTGAAGGTCATGCACAGGTCAGCTACTAGTCTTTATTTGCTACAGAAGGACAAGTCCACGGACGATGGTGAGGAGGATGCTAGCTTTAAGGAACTGCTTAAGTTCCTCACAGCGGATTGGGCAACTGTTATTAAGGACAAAGCATGCATGGAAGAAAAGAATTAGGCTTTTGGTTCTTTAAGTTTTTTGATAGTTTATCTATGACTGTTACTATGTATATGTTGTTTTATGGCTGGTTTGACCCCTGAGGGTCTATGGACTCGACTGCTCAGTATCATGCTTGCATGATGGACTCTTTTTATTATTTAGTCTTTAGTGTTGTTTTGTAGTTTTTGATATGTTTTGTTGGGGGTGATGGCTTGGTTTACTCTATTGTCACTGTGATGTTAATGTGTTTGCTATGGATGGCCTTGGTTGCCTTGTTGTGATGGGACAACACCCTTGTTTTTTCTGCTTTATATATCAAAAACATATTTTCTCCTCTTTGTTTGAAAATGTGTTGCTTTAGATTTGTACAACTTTTCCTTCTTCTTTGAAATCAAATACCGAGATCTGATTTCTTTGTTATTCACATGTATATATTTTGAAGGTGTCTTTTTTAATCGTATATAATGCATAACAAAGAATTTATTTGAAAACCCTCAACTCATTTTCACCTTTATCATTTTTCACTTTTATGTTGGTATACAGAGTTTAAAATTTGTTTTTTTTAAATGTGAGAAGGAACGGGCTTTATCCTTTTCCCTCTCCATCGTGCCTCTGGCAGGCATCTATTTATCTATTTTACTGGCACAAACATATTTAATTTATTTATATATTTTTTTAATACAAATTGCTTTTGATCTTTTGTCTCGTTTCTCACAGAGAAAGCACTGCAAGCATGATTTTATTTTTGTTTACATGCTGCAATAAATTTGGTGGAGAGGGCAGCCACTATGTAACCCCAATATTTTGTTAATGGCAGTCTTCCTTTTAGAAGATGAATTATTTTATGCAGGAAGTTTTTTTTCTTTTTATCTCCATTTGAGTATAGGCACAAAGGGTGTTGGTAAGGATGGGAATTTATGCCCTCCTTTGACTCTTGTGGCGGCCTTTTTTTTTAAATAATAATAATAATTTTATTTTATAATTTATCTATTTTAAAACAAATGTTTATAACTTAAACAAGAATATGTATTAAAATTTTAACTTCAAATTTTAAATTTTAAATTATTCAATATATTTTATTTTTAACACTACACAAACATTCATTGCTACACAGTTTGGTAACCCAAAACAAATTTATTGAATGATGATATTACCATAAAAAGAAAAGGATTTTTGTAAATTTAAAATGTAAATCTTATTACTTGTATGAAGCATCAAGAAATTGATTAATTTAAACAATGATTGAAATGGATTCTTAGTTTATGAATGAATAATTTCATATATATACATACATATATATATATATATATATATATACACACACACTAGCTTTCAAAACCATCTTGAATTATTGATAAGTCAAAATCATATTAATATTGTTTTGTGAATGATTTAAGTTTGACTTGTCAAATAAATAGCTAAATAAGAATTTCATTTCCTCGTACTAACATAGCTTTCCAACAAAGGATTTAAACTAGAATATTACAACTACTATCTCTTTGATGTACTTTGAAGGTTCATTCCCTTCCAATAGAAAGAGATGTCAAAATACTCTTTCCTATAAAAACTTAAAATATCTTTTAACTTGAAATATTGCAACTAGTATTGAGAAAACAATCATTTTGCATGTACATGAAATAAACCATGATTTTATTTTTTTTTGAATAGATGTGAAGCTCATCTTTCTAAACTTGCAATATTACCAACATTACGGAAGAAAAATTGTGATTCACATGCCAAAAAAAACTTTAGCTTGCTCTCCACCCTAACTTAATGGCATCATGAAGCCTCATGGGCTCTAGCCATACCCCTGAACAAACACATAAAAATAGACCCAAGATAATGGAGTCTTATAAATACCCTCAAAAAAATTTAGAATAATATACATCAAAATAACCCTTATCAACATGTGCATTCTACTTCAAGAAATGAACTCCCTTACCCTATTCTCTCACTCAAACACAAGTAAATGCATAAACAACATCACAAAATGAAATAACCAAATATTTGCAAGGAGAGGGAGACTTATCTTTCTACATTGCTTGTAGGGACGAGTCTCCTTTCCTTCAACATGAGACAAAGCTTGAATCCTTCAACTCCAATATGCAAGAACTTCCTCATTTCCTTCTTTTTGTTCTCACTCCGTCTCTCTTCTCCATACTTAACCAGAAATTCTTCAAAAGGAGAAGTGGGTAGCAACCCTATTTTCTTTTCTTAGCAAAACATAAAGGGATTCATTTTGAATCCTTTTAAATGAGGTAGTGACACTTGTCACTCTCTCCTTCAATCCTCAAACACAATCTCCCACAAGCACTCACACATGTGTGAGCAAATTTGGGGAGATAGGAAAAAAGAGTGTACTCCACTCCATCTCAAAAGTTTTTATTCTCATTAAGAGGGATATGGAGTACTTGTCCACTACATCTCTATTGTCTCATCTCATAAATGAGTTTGAGAGACAAGGCACCTTTCTCTTGCCCCAAGGTCTTACAAATCCGTCACCCCCTTAAATGGGCATTAAAAGAGGGTCATATCTTGGATATGGACCAAGATATGGTCATAAATAGACCCCCAACCCATAAGTACTTGCCTTAGGGTATTAGAAAAGGTGGAAATACACAAAATAGGTTTTTTAAGACCTCTTAAAAGCTCATAAAAGAATGAATTCGAATTTTAACTTAATTAAGGGTCCCCAATTTTAATTCTCCACTCACACACTTAACCACATGGTAATGACACTTAATTATCTCCACACCACACTTTACATTTAACCCACATAAATCACCATTACACATCAACTATATACCTTAACTTTCAAAATATTTTCTAAATTCTAACGTCCTATTTATAAATTTAAAATAACTAAACCACAACCACAATACTCACTTGACCTCTAACGTTAATCCCACATTGACTCACCTACTTTTTTGCAAAACACAATTAAGCACAATTAGACCATGATAAAAAAACCACATTAATTGTAAATCGAATCTTCATAACTTTATCCATAAATAATTGGCATAACTAATTACTTGAATCCAATGTAATACGAAACATCAATTATCTTATTTCAAATTCGTCCTATAATTTAAAATCTTATTCAATAATTTACATGCACATGCATCTTCAATAAGTAAAATAATGACAATATAACATAAGGTAAAAATGAACTACAAGGTTACTTTCAGACAATCACCTTATTTATCACCAGCAACATATTTAACCATATATTTAGGAGAAATGTATAACAATTTAAGGTTGTATTAGTCACATGCAAGGCAAAGTCTTACACATGTCAAAAAAAAATGGTGAAGATTCTTGTCTTTTTTTTTGGGCATTAAATTTGGTATCAGAGCCAAGTTTGCAACACTGGGACCTTTGTGTATGTGCATGTGTATGTGTTGGTTCTTATGTTGGTTATGTGAGTGTACGTAAAACATGAAAATTCTTGCTTGTTTATTTTGTGTCAGGACACTCATTGTGGGAATGGTTAAAACTCCACCCTCATTTTATCTATGTTTAACTATATATGTAGGATGTACCTCTTTGCAAGTGCATGTAAGTATCCTATTTGTTAGTAAAAGGTAGCTTGTGTGGTGGTGATATTGCCTAATATAAGCCACCTTGTGGCAATATTGCGTAGTCCTAACATAAAAAGAGATATTATATACTTTCTTATTATATGATGTATACATAACATTAAGATAGAGGTAGATGATTGATCACAAGGACAAGTTCATAAGAACCATGTGCAAATGGAACGTCAAACACGTGGTAATTCTTGTAATTCACTTTTAAAAGGATATATTTTAGCATGAGAATGTGGTAGGAACTTATATAAATTATGATATAATATGGGAGTGCACATTAAATATATGTATTTTAATGCAAGAGAGAAAATGTTGAGTAACAAAATGGATGTAAAGTAGCTCGCCAATTTTACTATCCATAAATCTTTAAGTACATTAAGTAAACTAGGTAATATATCATGAGAAAGTTTCACTTTCACTATTAAAGAAGTGTTTTCCTTGAATGTTAGATGATAAAAATAGTTCTTGGGGTACTTGCTTTGTGTGATAGTATACATTAATTGGATGTTGCCACCTTCATGAAAATTTTGGGATAATAATCCACTTCCTTATGCATGTTATGACTATATTACCTCAGACTTGATCATGATTTAGAAGGGTAACTAGAGATAGTACCTACTTGTCACTACTTATGTATTACAAGATCCTACACATTATTTGAGGATAACTCAAAAAATAGCATGTGATGCCTTGTGTTTACGTGTTAAATGATAGCCATTTTATGTGTTATATTACAAATGATGAAATCGTAGATGAGCTTTCAATGATAAACCTTGGATATAATATAGAGAACAAATAGAGTCGAAATTGCACTTGTTCATCTATCTCTATTATGTGTTTTATTGCACTTTTGAGAATAGTATAAAAACCTAAATATAGAGAATTGATTAGGACTGTGATTTATGCCATAATGCTTTCAAAGTATGAGAACGTAGAATATGTAGAAAATTACCCAATGTTACCTTTTAAATTTCTTTCACTTCGTTCAAGGAATTGAACTATATAACCATTATATTGAGTGACAGTTGAGTATGAATGCGTGGTAATACATTTTAGAGTTCAAGAACTTCATGACTAAATATTTACATTTAGGTATTGTAAGGGATATAATTATGATATGAAGGGGAAATAATGGATAGGATGGTATGCATGCAATAATTACGTATGTTTTTCAATAAAATAATACATTAACTTCACTCTTTTGGAATAGATCTAGGATACTTTAGAGTAGGCACAAAAATCATAATGCAATATGAATAATGAAATTATGGTTGTTTATGATAAATAAATCATTGGTCAATTGTATTCTTCACTTCATTAATATGGAAATAAATTTGTGTTGTGTGCTATTTGGATTCTTTGCGATAGGCAAGGTGATGTGAAATATGTGTAGTTGTTATTATGTGTAGTTGCTATTGATATATGCATTTTGTACGTTCTAATGATACCCTTTCATGAAATATTGACTATAGTTTTGAAATCAGATCACATTCCTGAGGTTTCTATTAAGATTAGAAGTTGCAAAAGAAATGAACTTAATAAGGATACAAAATAAAGGAAACCATGACCTAGAATATTTACAATAAACCAAAAAATAACAAAAGAGAAGACTTGATAATAAAAATAGTTATGTAGTCATTGTGCATAAATCTTGCAGAAGCAAGGGAAAAATTATGTGTGTTGCACTTATATGGTATGGGTGATTAAGTTCATGAAAATTTTTATGTGATGTAACTTGTGAGAAAACCATTAAATGTTATGTTTATTTCTTGTGACATGTGGAAACTAGTAGATTTTGTGTTCATGTTTTGTGGTACATGGTATTCGACTTGAAAAAAAAGACTTATGAATAGTGTACATAGTTTTACTGATACATACTTAGTGTGATAATTATGTGTTATTATGAACCTTAGGTGTTGTACATTATGGTGGACTCCTTGCCTAGTGTTGAATATATGTCTATGTGTTATGTGTTATGTGCCATGTGTTGGGTTAAAGGTATGGTGGACATCTAGAAGGAGTTGCCTATGTGTACCCCTTGTGAAAATTATGCAAAATGTGAATTTGGTTATAGAGATGGATGACTATTGTGGTTATGTTTGGATATGTTGGTGTATTCCCTAGTGTCGACCACTCCTAAGGGAGAAGAGTCCTCTAGCGTAATTAGGGGTCGAGTGGGTAGGAGAAGACTTTCATTATGACCTAGCCTATTTGGGGTGAGGTGAGCGATGGTGTGGTCCTCACTTCCTAGGGTAAGGTGAGCTACCATGGTCCCTTATCTATCTGGGGGTGAGGAGAGCTACTATATGGACATCATTTCCATCTTGGAGTGTATTTCCCCATCCCCCCTCTTTATGGATCCACTAGTGATTCATATGTGATACCATTACCTGTCTAATATTCCCTTGTCTTTCTTATTTCCATCAATTATTGTAAACCAAAGGGTTGAGGATGGACCTAAGTGTACCCTCGTTTCTAGAACATGTCTATCATTGTTGATTAAGTTATTATATGATTGTCCCAGGTTGTGTGGGACATGTGGCATGGTGGTTATTATATGATTGTCCCAATTTTTGTGGGACATGTAGCATAGTGATTATTATATGATTGTCTCAGGTTGTGTGGGACTTGTGGCATGGTGAATATTATAGGATTGTATCTAGTTGCATGAGACATGTTACTGTTATATTGTGAGTTATTCATGAGCTTTATGTGGTTGGAGACCACCTTATTCCCTCCTCCCCCTTGGGTGACTCGATTGAAGTCACAAAGTGATCGTATTGTGAAAATTTATGTGATTTTGGATTCATAATTGTGATTGTCAATATGATTTTATTTGATTGATGAAGCCAACAATTTTGAAATTATTTAAGTTATTGAATAAATAAATTGTGAAATTTTCCTTTTGCCTCAAGGATTGATTATTGAGACCTTTTTTTCCAAATCCTGAATTGTTTTTTGGTGGCCACTGTTGATAATTTTATTTTTCTTTATAATTTTTCACTAGTTGATTTTATTTGAAATTAAAGATTTCTTGTTTAGAGGCAAGCTTATAAAAAAAACTGTTGATGTTGGCATGTGTGTAGTAATGTGGAATATGTTGAACTGTCATACTCCTATGGGGTCACTAACATGTTGTATGGGGGGAGTAGATGACTTGGGGAATCATTACAAATGGGTAAATGAGGCTTGTATGGGATGATTACAATCCATTTCCCCTAGATCTATCCGATATTTCTATGCAAAGGTACCTTGAAGAAGAATAGATGGTAATTATTTATGTGATATGGATTCTCAGAGGAGAATTTTGGGCACTAGGAATCCTCATCCCTTTGTGTGAACCTTGTATTGTGAGTCAAGTGAGTACTATTTATGGTCATTTATGTGTGGGTTATGTTAATTTAGTTGTGCAAATGAGAAACCAAGTGTCAGAAAACAATAGTTAAAGATGAGATTAAATGAATGCATAAGCATTGTGGGTATAATTTGTTGATGGCATGTTTTGACATATGCTTTCTTGTTAAGGATAAAGTCTAATGGAAACACTTTTGGCAACTAGTGGTGTTTGATTAATTCGGGATTTTTTAGTAATGACAATAACTATTGTGTAATTAAAACTATCTTGGATATGTGATGTAAGTATTTGTAAGAATATTTGTAAGCATTTGTTTTAGGGTTATTCAGAGAAGGCTCAATTATCCTACAATTACATTGTGTTCCAAGTTACAAAACCTATATTATTGTGATTTTACAGGAATTTAGTGGTATATGGAATCCTCCTATCAACAAATTACATCAAGTAAACCTTGTGCCTTGTGTTGTGTATTGTGGGATTCTTATGTAGTTGTTGTAATTGTGTTATAATGGACGTAGTGTAGGCTTTTTGTGAATTAGGTTATGGAATCTCGTAATAGATGAAATGAAGTAAATTACATTTGGGGTGTGATGTGATAAAAGTGTGATGGTTTTTATTATAAAATGCCTTCTTAAGGAATACTTGCATTAATTTAACATTATGGATTATGTTGAAAAGAAATGGAAATGAAGGATAAGGTACTGAAGTGGCTCTAGTCTATATAAGTGTGAGCTAAGTGTTAGCAAACATATAACTAATTGAAGAGAACTAAAGGTTCTTGTGAAATATGACATGATAGAAATGTGATGCTTGATAAATGAATTGCTTCTTAAGGATACATCTAGATAAATTTGGACAATATGCATGATGGTTTTGAAAATGATCATACGAATGATGAAGGTATTAATGGGAATCTAGTTATATTTGTTTGGCTCAATTTTAAATGAATGTGATTATTAATCTAAAGGCTAATGCATATAAGTTTTTGCAATCTTGCATTGATCGTTTTTCGAATAAATACATTTTGTGTGTGGCTCTTGTTCCACTTTTATGGTAATTCATATGATGTAGGATATTCTCTAGCATATGCTTGTGTTAATAGCTTGATTTCTCAACAAATTTTGAATGGAAATTACTATTCAATAGATTTATGTGGTTCCTAAGTATTCGTAACTTCACAGAGGAAGTTTAACCCAAGGGTAGGGAGTGTAGCACCCAACCTATTAGGTAAAAATTGTAATTCTTTTTCGTTTGGTGGTGGTTCCTATTTCTATTAAAGTAACCCAAATTAAATTGATGAAAAATATAATATTGCCTTCAATTAAATTTTGTGATGCAATTTGTAGGAAGGATTACATGTTGGATATGTTGTATATTTTTGTATTGATACTTCATTAAGATGTTAGTATGAGGATACAATCTTAGGGTGTAACAATGATATTATAGTACTATAGGTTATAGTGGTGATCTTATCATGCATGATGATATTAGAGATTTGTAGGTTTTGTTAATAAGTTGGTACTCTTGCTTTACATATCAAATTGAATATAAGGTTGGTATATTATATAAAATAGTATAAATTGGTGATTCTTGCAAGGTTATGGGTAAACATTAATTTAAGATAATTATTAATATCAAATATGATTGCTTACACTTGTAATTGAGGTTGAATTTTTTTTTTTTTTAAAGAGAAGGTCATCATTATCCTTGTTATTATTGTGGAACTATTATTATGAGGATAGCCTCACCTTGACAGTGAAAGGTTTAATCCTAGTTTAATTTCTAACACATTTTCATGGTAAACATTCTAAACTTATCAAAGTTATTTCTTTGAATAAAACTTTCTATGTACTCGTGATTGAGCGTACCTCTAGAATTAGGATTTTATACTTAATTG
Source organism: Sequoia sempervirens (assembly GCA_007258455.2). Lineage (NCBI taxonomy): Eukaryota > Viridiplantae > Streptophyta > Pinopsida > Cupressales > Cupressaceae > Sequoia > Sequoia sempervirens. The sequence goes on from VDFB02278606.1 coordinate 51,727, forward strand.
ACTTAATATTTATTTATTTTTCCAATCATGTACAAAATGGATATTTAATTTGAAATGGAGCATGCCATTTGTAATGTTACTAACCTAAGGAATTATAAGGTGAATCATGGTTATTAGATTGATCTTAAATAAATTCAACTTTGTCTGAAGTAGTATTAGTCAATCATTCTTGAAAACAAAGGTGTAAATGTCATGATTTAAATGTTGGAGTGAATTCTTTTATGTAATTATTAGTTTATCCAAATATGTTGAATTTAATAATCTTGGGTAAAAACCTTAAGATATAGAATTATGAAGTTGCTAATGTTAAGTGGAAAATATTTGTCCATTCGACCACTGAAGATTGAGATTAAACTATCATTCTAGATGAGTACATATAAGCATGATTGAGGCATGTAAATTTAGTTTCTTTCTTTATTTATCTATTTGTTTATTTATCAAATGGATAAGGTAATTATAGGTATCTCATTTTAACTATTCATATTAGAATATTGATGATGGAAAAAGTGTGTAGGCTTAAAAATGGTCGATGGGAGGATGAGAGGATCACCTAGACCCTAATTATCTTCCCAAACTTCATGGTTGTGAAGTAACATGTTGTTGCATGAACATTATTTAGGGAAATGTGACTTATTTATATTTATTTAATTGTTAATTTATTTTGGTTTCAATGTGATGTAAATGTGTAACCCGTAGACAACCTTGGGGTCAATTTTTAAGAGGTGTTAAATGCCAATATTGAGGTCATGAGGTCATTTTGGAGACCCTAACCCACGTACCTAGGGTTAGGGCATTTGTGGAGGGGAATAAAAAGGGGATTTTGCTTCTTTTTTTTTTGGGGGGGGGGATGGTTGGTTGGAAAAATTGATAGGAGGAGGGGATATGGATAGCATGCTCATAAGAGGTAAGATCCATCTGTTGCACACCTTTTTGTTGTTACTATTGTAGATTTTTGTAGTTACAGTTGCATGTTTTTGTGGTAGTAGTTACAATTTTTGTTGCTATTGTTGTAAGTGTCAAGGAGAAATGAGGTAGAGTAGGTTGTTGAAAAAGGAGCTTGTAGGAGTATAGGGCATTCATGTATTCCATTTCATGTGTTGAGTGCCCTGTTTGTGTCTTGAACCAATATTGAAACCCTTGTTGTATGAGAAACCTGTATGGTTTGTTAAAATTCTTGAACACATAAACCTGATGTTGATTGTCCTAGGTGATTTCTCTTGGCTTGAGGGTTGGTTAGAGTCCTTTGTGGATTTATGATGCCAATATGGAAGGGTGGAGAGCTTTTCCTCCCATTGGCAGGTTTGAGTTTTTAGGTTTGTTAGTTGGAGTTTCCTCACCATCCGCTCAACTGGAACAATGTTATGTGTTAGTCAAATAGACAACTATCCTGTACTTGTTGAAAGGAAGCTGCAAGAAAGATGTAATACCTATGGGAACAAAAGAATGTGCAACATATATGGAAGTGTTTATGTTTCATTTTATGAAATTTTAGGAAGTTTAAACAATGTATGGTATTAGATTTTTGCAAACCAAAAAAAGAGAGAAAATTATATGAGTGTGTAAACGAGTCACAAAGTTTAGGAAATTGTAGATCCTACACTATTTTAAATCCACTTGTGTGTTCTTTTACCTCTGTATTTGCTGGGATTAAGTTTATTCCTTATAATTCGTGTACCTAGAATTCTATGTAATATGTAGCAAACTAAAGACTTGCAAATAAATCCACTGTAGAAGATATGTTGTTGGTATCAATTTAAGAATCACTCTGATATACTCTTCACACTTGCTCTATGGGTAAAATCACAAAGTTGTGTCACACTCTCAGCCAAATAAATAGTTTCAAGTGAAATATTTTCGACTAAATAGGTTTCGACCAAAACCATATGGCCTATACGTGGCACACAAGGTTTCAACTGAATCCCCAAAATATATATTTTTCCTTTTCCCACTTTGAAATTAGCTTTGAAATTGGATTTTTTAAAGTGTGAGGTTTCTATAAAAAAGGGTTTTGGGTGAAGCCCTTTCTACCAAAACTATCTATGTGGCATCCTAATTGGCAGCCAACTCAGCTTTTTTCAGAATTTTCTAAAACTTTCAACTTCAACTAAGTATTTCTTTAGTTAGAGTGATTTTTTTGCAAAAAAAAAAATACCCTTTTGTAGAGCTCGAAGTGGTGAATCCAAATATGTAATTTTTTTAATATTTTGATTAGTTTAAATATATTTTATTTTTAAAATAATGCAAGTAGGTTGTTAAAGTTAAAAAAGAGGTTGATTAGATTTTTTTTTTTTTTAAAGTAAAACTTATTAAATTTTTTTAAAATATATGGGGCACAAGATGAGAGAGTCTTCTTTAAAAGGGTATATTTATTTTTTGAAAAATGATTAAAAAAATAGACAATAGTTGACAACCCATGAAAACTATCAAATTCTGACAAGTTTGACTTTAAAATGTTATTACGAGAAAAAAATACATCAAAATTTTATTTTATTTTTCCATTCACAAGATATTGAAGTTACCTATTTGGAGAAAAAAAAATTAGGGAGAAGTGAAGTTTCTTTCAATTTATTTCTTGACGGCCTGTGAAGTCACTTTTTTCTAAAATTTTCAACATTTTAAAATCTACTCTTAAATTGATAAAAAAAGTAATGAAAATAATTTTTAAAAAATTTAAAAAATTATAGGAATAAACTTCATCAAAAGTTCTTCATTTCATTAGTTTACATCATTTTGAAATTCAAAACATAAAGACTACTTTTATGTGGTCAAAGTTCATAATTTTTTTTTACTATTGGTCGATTCCTTTATAAAGTGTGACACAAATTTGTGCTTTTACCCCTATTTGTATTTTTTTATTAGGTCTTTCCTTCCTACATGAAAAATTCATGAACAAACACTCTTTCCATTAGTGTTGAATTTGAGAGAAAATAAAAATAAATTTGGGGGTTTTATAAAACCCCATATAGTTAATCCTATGTAAGGAACCCTTGTTCGATTAATTCAAACAAGTACCCATAAATGGGCCCAGGGAGATCATGGTCTTCCCCATCTAGGATTGACCCATAATAGGCATGCCTTTGTAGACTAAAACCATAACTCTAAACTCATATTTAAGAGAAAAATACGCATATATATAAAAAAGCTAGTAACCAAATATCACCATTTATTTTCAAACCTTATGGATGAAAGTGAAGGGGCAAGCTAGGGCTCATTTTGGATGGCCATGACCTTAGCAAGAAGCCAGGAAGCATTTTATCCTACGTTTAAAATATTTTCCTCAAACCATGGCACCTAGGTTTTATACAAGCGTAACTTTGAAATGTAATTTTTTTTCCTAGAGTTGTGATCAATAACCTATAACAAGGATATTATATGGGGCAACTAAATTGACTTATTGCATGAGCTATTTAATGATTCAATGAATTTAATTGTATACATTAAAATTATGATATGTCTTAAGTTAATTATTTATTTACTAGATAATAGGTGTTATTTAAAATAAACAAGTAAACGGAAATTCAATACTATTGTCTTAATTAATCTTATGATAGTTGATAGCGAAAAAAAATTGAAAAGAAAAAAGAGGTGGATTAAAAATATTAAATTTCTAACAATTGTAACTTCAATGGTATCGTATATGTCATTATCATCTAAGAATGCAATCTGAATAATAATAAGCATATAATTTAGGAAGGGGGAGTTCTTAATATTTAAAAGAAGTATTGATTTTTTTATATTTATTATTTCTTTTATAGCTTAAATAGTATATTCTTTATTTTTCAATCGAAGCCATTGTTATCTAGGTAGGATAAGGAGTCATGTAAATTGGCGAGCTTACCCCTATTTGCACCTCCACACACACACACACACACATTTATATACATATATATGTGTATATTTTAATAGTCATGTTCCATCAAGGGGTCATTAGGATAAGGCTTTCTCTCTAGAACATTCATTTCCCTAAGGGTATGAAGTTATGTTTCCTCAAATATTTAATCTAAACATAGCCTTGCATCAAGCAACTATCTTAACCGATACCCACTTAGTCACTAATGGAATCAATTATTAAAATTGGTAATAAAGGATATATATAGTGTTCATTTGTAAAATATATTTCAATTGAGTGATTTGGTGCCAACTTTAGTTGGCCAAGTGAGTTACCCCTCCCTTAAGTCCTTCTAATCTGTGACTTGCACACTGTTATGTGCTCAATCCACTCGCTTGCATTTGGGATTAACCTCATGTCTACGTATGGACCCCTCTTCTTAGAACGTGGCAAATAGTAATGTTATTATGTCAATACGAGCGATTGAGATGTTTCCTAGTGTGATTAGCTAATATAGTAAATTAAATTAAATTAAATGGAGAGAAATGGGTCAATAGAGAACTTTCTTGGCTAGGCCTTTGCGATGACTCATCACCATGACCGTGTGGTCACTTAGGTCTTTGTAGCTCATATTTATACCTCTGTGAGAATAGCCAATGCTTTTGACCTCAAGTGAAGCATAACCCTTGTGTGTGTGAACCCACAAATAAATGGTGTGTGAGGTGTTAGTGTAGTTGTGTAGGCAAGGTTGTGCATCGAGTGAGTAATCCAATTCATGTCAAAAAAAAATGGTGAAGATTCCTCTCTTTTTTTTGGGCATTACAGATGTATTAGTGATCCTAAAGAAATGGACACAACTTATGTGATATATGACAATACCTACAAGTTTGAGGAATATAACAAAAAGAGAGAGATGGAAATAGATAACAACAGGTAGGACTTGCAAATCCTTAGGTGTGGGGGGATATGTTGAAGAAATTTTTAGCATCATCAATATTGAGATAAATCGCCATCATTCCCTATCAAAAACCCCTTGTCATGCTAAATTAATAGATTGTGTAAAAAAAATTAGTTATTTTGAGTAGGATAATTTACATGCTTCTAATTTTTCTATTCTAAGATAATAGGAGTCAAAATGCTAAAAAGTTGTTGTGAAAAGATTATTTTTTTATTAAAACAAAGAATATAGAGATAATTAAATTATATCTAGCTCCCAAAACATCACTCCAAAAAGATCTCTTTGAAAGGATGACTCTGGAAGGATTGTGTTTTCTAGAAGGATCACACTCCTATTTTAATGCATCCATTCATTGTTGCACACATAGATACTTTAAACTATTACTTTTTTCAAAGCCAAATAATAATGCATCATGTCTTGGACCTATTAATGGGTGGAGAGAAAAAATTGTGGGAAATAGAATCCTATCAAGAGTTTTTTCAAATACTTTCCTTATTTTATGCTCACTACATGCTTCACATTAACTTAATAGACTACTTCATTTATTACTATCTTTTAATTTTTTTGTTAAATACTTTAAAAGCAAGTATGTATAATTGGCACGGTGCTAGAAATTATGAAATTTTTTAATATATACACACACACATATATACACATATATACATATACATATATATACATATGTGTATATATGTGTAATGGCATGAATTTGCACCCCTTGCAAATTCCCCATTTACACCCCTTACCTTAGAAAAATCAAACCTGATGATGCTATTCCACGTCCTTCGTCCGCTCCCCATCCATTTGGAGGCTATCTGTAGTGTTGGTGGGGTCGAGGACATTTGTGCAGCGTGTTGACATCTTGACAGGATTCTCGCCTCTGGAATCTACAAAGGCATTACACTTCCCTATTGGCGACGAAGCATAATGCCTCTACCCCTTCGACCAACCTTGAACAACTCTTTTGGCTCCCATTTCATCTTCAAAATGCTATCTCATTCACTCAATTGATCTTCTACACACTCATTTGATCTTCTTCACATTTCTTGATCTTCTTGAGCATTCTACACACTTCATTCACAACATTTTCACCATTTTTGAAGCTTCAAGTTGACACTCTACTATTTTTACACCTCTCATTGTTGTGGCAATGTTGGCATTCACAAGCTTGCAAGCTCACATCTTCCTTCACATGCCTTGAGAGCATCTTGTTGGGAGGTGATATCCATTCATTTAGAATTGTTGTGTTGATTTTGCAACATATTGTTGTTAGCATAGCACATAGTACTTCTTCTTCAATATCTTTCTTTATCATACTTTCTCTATCATTGCTATTCTGATTGTCCATGGAGGTGAGAACACCTAAACAGGGGTTTGAGTGTAGCAAGCCCTAAAATAACCCCAACATTTTTCCTCTTTCTACTATGTGTAGGTATTTCATTCATGTGGAGCTTGCGGGAGGCTAGATTGACCATAAGTTGGATTTCTACCACCTTTGCTTTCATCAAATTCTATCTTTTAAGTTAAAGTGTTCTTATTATTTCAATAGCCTAGTCATTTTTTGTTTTTGTTATTGTATATAACTTCACTTATTGAGTTGATAATAGGTTTCTCTAAGTTCTTAGACTATACTTTACGTTCTCTATTCGTATAGACGCCAACGCACCATGTTGTCATCCATCTTCTATGTTGGAGTCCTTTGGTAGAGAGCTACCTAATTTACAGTCTAGACTCCAAAAACCTACTCACCAAACTTCCTAAACTCTTGAGTTTATAGAAGGAAACTGACAAATTAGTTTTCCTTCCTTTTCATCCTCTTAAAACATCAAACCTTTAGACAATCCCTTAGTGTGAGGTAGATCAAGGCAACTGATTGTTCTAGACCCTCCCATGACCTAGGGTCCTGAGCAGTTGATCCCCCTCTACATTTTGGTGAACCCGACGTGAACTGTTCTGGTTCCGTTTTGAAGTCTTGAAGGAGTTTTCTCTCATGTTCTAGGTGTGTGGATTGTGAGGCGCCTAGCCTTGCAACCCTACCTATGACCCCTAGTGATGTAGCTAGAAGAGTCCCTAAATTTTGTGAAGCGAAACCTTGAATAGGTCATTGTCCAATTGTGAAACCCTTGGGGGCTTATGAGAAAGTCATTTCTAGTGTATGTAGAGATGGATTCCTTCATGCATCTTCCCATCCCATCTATGCAGCTTGTGAGTGGGTCTCCTGCAATAACCTTTACCTCGCAATATTTTTTGATGAATGCTACTAGAGAACCCTTTCCTTTGTACATTCCTACTCGTATCAACAAGAATATCGTAACTTGTGTTCTCATTGATCCTGCATGTTGGGTTAATATTATCATGCAGGAGATCATGTTAATAAATTTCTTGCATAAGGATGGATATAGTGAGTCTAAAAGCACTATACATATGCATGATGGGTTTTCTTTTCCTCCCATCGTTTCTATCACCTTGTCAGTCCTAGTTGGGCCCATGACTATGAATGCCTCTTTGATATTATCTCAGGGTCCAACTTGTTTAGAGTGAAGTTAGGCATTCCTTGGCTAGTTTCCATGAACGTAGTCCCCTCAATGATCCATAAATGCTTAAAGTTGTCATGAGGGTTTTTTGCATGTAGTCCATGACATCAGTTACAAACTGATGGTGGCGTGTGGAGGCTACTCACTTGATCACTTCTGGGCTTCCCCTATTGGTCTGCTCCCTCCTAGGACGGACCTATTGTATCACACTAATGTAAAATACAAGAATGGGGGCATAATGTTGAAAGTGACCTATCCTCCTTCTCCCTATGCTATGTCAGTTAAGGCTTCCATGATAGCAGAGCATAAGGCTACCTCTATCACTCAAAAAAGGAGGAGAAGTCTACTTAGGAGCCTTCTTCTTCCTCCTCTATAGTCTCACTTTCCTTTTCATCTCATCCTACTGCGACACCTTCGACTTCCACCCCTATGTGTCTCTTGGGGAGTCTAATGGTGCCCACTTGGCGGAAGGCCAAGTGTCAAGTGTTTGAACTTCTTTTCTTTCCCACAGTGCCTCAACCCATCTTATAGGGTATGGGGAAGGGTCCCCATGGAGTTAACTCTACATCTTAGCCTTTGTGGCCTCTTACTACTCCTACCTCTAAGGTAGTGAATGGGAAGAGGCCCACCAACAAGGCACTTGAGTCTACTTCCTCGCTTGTTGTTGTCTCTACTTCTACATATTTTCCTCTAGTTCCTATCCAGGAGTCACTCCCTCCATCATAAATAGTTGTGATGGACACTCTAATGACTGAATAGGAGCCTTTTGCTCCTCCTCAAGTTGTAGCCTCTAGCTCTCAGATCCAAAGAAATTTTCTTGCACGTGAGTGTAAAAATTGGAGGAAGGCTTTGGTCATTGAGAAAGCTACTTTGTAGAAGGAGGAAGGGGATCTAGAAACTCCTGCTTTGGCATCTTCTACTATGTCCTCCTCTTTCGCCCCTTCTACTTCAGTTCTCACTACCTCGATCTTGCTTCTGGCTTCCCCTGTGAGTGTGAATGATTCTCACCCTAAAAGAGTGCAAAAGTTAATTGCTCCTTCAGTTGAGCCTCTTCTCTTGATGTACCTTCTAGACATCCTGCCTTTTCCCAAACCCATGGATATGTCGAATACCTCGATGGTGTCCAATGTGGTTTTCTCTTCTTTTTCCTCACCTCTCTGCCCTGTCTATGGGGATCTCACATCCCCCAATGAAGCATAATTTGCTTCTAATGGGGTTCGGAAGAAGTGGTCACATTCTTCTGAAGTTGGTTCTATGTTGGCTTGCATCGTCCAAATTTTTTCATTGCCCCTGAGTCTATGAAGTACAATCTACTTCTAATGGGGGTCAGAAGAAGGGGTTGCCTTCTTTGGAAATTGGTTTTATATTGGATTGCATCCCCAAAGTTTGTCACTACCCCTGAGTCTTTCAGTGAAGTCGATAGTGGATCTCAGGTGCCTCCCTCATCACCCGCTCAGTTGACACATGGAACTCACATCAAGTGCATGTTCAACTCAATGGATGATGTCTTGGCTCTATTAGCATTTTTTGCAATATCAATGACGTTTACCTCATAGGATTTGAGTGAAGAAGACCTCGAGGGCCCTCTTCCTTAGATCTTGTTGCAAGAGAGTCAAAGGGTGCTCCCCTTGCTATCCCACCCTTGTACTTTGATCTTCCCTCCCTTTATAATTATCTAGATTGGGAGAACAACGACCTCTTGGTTGATGAGGACTAGGGGGTGCCTCTTCTTTACCTGTAGATTAGATTTGTGTGTGTGTGGTGTTTCCCCCTGTCCTTGTTTTACATGTTCCTAGAGGACCCTTGTCACCCTCATAGGTACTTGGATACAGGAGTGTTTTATGTCGTAAACTTCTTCTATTTGTCACATCATTCTTCTATTTGTTGTGCCTTGATTTTTGACAATTGGGGATGATGCAAAGTGTTGGGGGAAATTAGGCCTCCCTTCCATGTTGAGCCATTTTTTTATATTATTTTGTCTTCGTGTACCTTTCTTCATATGGTTTGATATAAGAGGGGGCTGATCAAAGTTCATATATATTATTATATTATATTTATCTATTTCTATTTATGAGTGGATTTTCCCTCAAAATATAAGATCCCCTTGTCTCTTGTTTGTTATGTTGTTTGTTCTTTCTTTTTATCTTTTCTTTGCTTGATTTGTGATATTGTGGTGCTTATGTGTTTCCCCTCACATGTGTGACAACATTACCACAGTTACATCTCATCATGTTTTGTGAGCCACACCATCACTTTCATTCTTTCTTTTCTCTCCTTAAGATGTCATGTGTAGGTATGAGTTTAGCACACACTATCCTAAGGGGGGATATCATACTGCTTCGATTTTCAAAAAGGTGTATTCAGTGGCCAATGAATCCCTCACTAAAAATCCTTTATTTTTCAAAAATCGCATTCTTCAACTAGGATCCCTAGCATAACCTTTCTTTCATCATAGATTTGTAAGATAGAATATGAAAACTTTCCTTCAAAAAGGGAGCACTTTTTCTGATGAAGAATTTTGAAAACTTTCCCTTGTGAGGGAATATTCTTTCTTTTGAATTCCTTGATGAAAGAAATCTTTCAAAAGGATTCCCTGATGCTAAAATCATTGGCGAAAAATGTTATCACTTTTCAAATAGAGTGTCCCTTGAGTGGACCCCTTTGAAAGCTTATCCTTCAGTTGTTGATTATCTATGTGACTTTTTGTTTACTTGCATGACTTTTTTCTATCTAACATGTTTTGTCTATGGATTAACATGCTGCTTTGTAGGACTTGTGAATCTTCTTTTTCAATCAAGCTTGGAGATATGAGGACCTTGAGCTTGCCTTGCAGGACTGAGCACCTGTAAGGGACCATCAGACTCTACAGAGCCTCTCACGTCTAGCCTCCCTCAGGACTAAGCACCTGGGGCACCTCCTTTGCAAGTTTGAGGACTTGTAAAGTGCTTTCATCCTATGAGATCTCTTTGTTTGACTTTGTGGGACCAAGCACCTATAGAGCCTTTTTTTCACCTTTTGTAAGTCTGTAGACCTATGATGCATTTGTTCAACTCTCCTTGGGACCGAGTTCCTATGGAGCCATCTCCTCTTCCTGTGATTTCAGGTGTGTCAAATTATGGTATGCTTCCTCGATGGTTTAGGCATACTTTCTTTAAACTCATTCAATTTGGTTTACCTCACATTTGGTAGCACACATGCTCACTAAAGTGGGGGAAAAATGTAATGGAGTGAATTTTCACCCCTTGCAGATTCCCATTTACACCCCTTACCTTAGAAAAATAAAACCCGATGATCCTATTCCACATCCTTTGTCCGATCTCCATCCATTTAGTAGTTATCTGTAGTGTTGATGGGGGAATTTCTATCAGGGACACGAGTGTGGCGTGCAAACTTATGCTTGACGTGATTCCATCCTGACAAGATTCTCACCTCTGGAATCTATAGAGGAGTTACTCTTATCCATTGGCGACAAAGTATAGTGCCTCTGCCCCTTTGAGTGACCTTGAACGACTCTTTTGGCTCCCATTTCATCTTTAAAACACTATCTCATTCATTCAATTGATCTTCTACACACTCATTCAATCTTCTTTAAACTTCTTGATCTTCTTGAGCATTCTACACACTTCATTCACAACATTTTCACCATTTTTGAAGCTCTAAGTTGACACTTTGGTGGTTTTACACCTCTAGTTATTGTGGAAATGTTAGCATTCACAAGGGTGTGAGCTCACATCTTCCTTCACGTGCCTTGAGAGAATCTTATTGGGAGGTGATATCCATTCATTTAGCATCGTTGTGTTGATTTTGTAGCATATTGTTGTTAGTATAGCACATAGTACTTCTACTTCAATATCTTTCTTTATCGTACTTTCTCTATCATTGCTATTTTGGTTGTTTGTGGAGGTGGGAACACCGAAATTGGGGTTTGACTGTGGCAAGCCTCAAAACAACCCCAAAAATTTTCCTTGTTATGTTGTGTGACGTAGATATTTTGTTTGTGTGGAGTTTACAAGAGGCTAGACCAACTGTAAGTTGGATTTCTACCACCTTTGCTTTCATCAAATTCTATATTTTAAAAGTTAAAGTGTTCTTGTTATTTTAGTAGCCTAGTCATTTTCTATTTTTGTTATTGTATAAAACCACACTTGTCAGGTTGATAGTAGGTTTCTCTGAGTTCTTAGATTGTACTTTACGTTCTCTGTTCGTATGGATGCAATGCCCGATTGGGATGCTAGTGTGTCGCACTATCATCCATCTTCTATGCTGGAGTCCTTTGGCAAAGGGCTACCTAAATTACAGTCTGGACTCTAGAAACCTACTCACCCGACTTCCTAAACTCTTAGGTTGACAAAAGGAAAGTGATAGATTAGTTGTCCTTCCTTTTCATCCTCTTAAAACATCAAACCTATCTTAGACAATCCCTTAGCGTGAGGCAAATCAGGGTAGTCGATTGTTTTAGACTCTCCCGTGATCTAGGGTCCTGAGTAGTCGATCCCCCTCCTCTACAACATGTATGTAAATGTATGTATATGTATATGTATATCTATATATATATAT
>VDFB02278607.1:0-24777 GCA_007258455.2 Sequoia sempervirens
ACAACAAAGAACAAAGGAAACTATGAACATAAACAAAGAGCAGTCTCACCTAGTATCTACATCCTTCCATGAATGATCTTGATTGTCCTTCAACATTTTTTTGTGATGGTATTCTTGCCCTCATATTTTCAGTATGTGTGCAAGTATAGCCTTGATGTATGTGATTATAGAAAAATATCAAAGATTAAGAAGTGCTCCAAAAGTCATACGATTTCGGGAGGAGTAACAATGATGAAGGTAAGGCCAATTTATATAAAATTGATTGTTCGAATGATAGGCCGAGATTGAAAGATAGACAGATAATTCAGATTAAAAGATTGGACATGCATTTGGATAAGTGTTAGTACTGATGTGAGTGATAAAACCTAGAAGATAGAGATGAAGATTAAATAATGATTTAATCTCTAGTTGAAAGTATTTGAAAATTGGAAGAATAAATATTACATGCGAAGATGAGGTTATCATGGAGGAAATGGTCTGTTCAAATGCACAAATGAATTGAATTAATTAAATAAAGTTATTTAATTAATAAATGTGTGCATACAGAAGAATTAAAACAAGATAACTGATCGATTAAGACAAAGAGTCTCTTCGTTAAAAACAACCAGATATTAAATTTGGAGATGACTGACTGATTTAAATAGATCTCAAGTGAAATGGAAATGAATAATTAGATAACAAAGCGAGTATCTAATTATAGGAGAATATGCCAAGAATGATTCTTTTTATGAATTAAATGATTATTTAATTTAACATTTGAAATTAGAAGATTAAATAAATTAAGATTTATTTAAATGACTGAAGAAAAGATTAATGAATAATTAAAGTATTAAAGTATTAATTTAATTATAGTCAAAGGCGTGACAGGAATAAATTAAATAAGGATTTATTTAATTTTAGAAAGAGGATAAAGTTAATTAGTGACATAATTAAAAAAAGAACATTTATTTAATTAATCAGGATTTGAATAAAGACAATATGAATTAATTAAATAATTATTTTTATTTAATTAACAGAAGAATAAATGTTTAAATGACTTAATTAAATAATTAAAAGTTATTTAATTAATAGATTAGAAATGACTTTAGAGAATAATTAAATAATTAACATTATTTAATCATGACCATGAAAATATGAATTATGAAGAAATTGAAGTCACAAGCTTAGACCAAATTTCAGTGTCTACACTTAGTTTGGAATACTTCAAAACCACACAATCTGTTTGGGTTCCACATAATAACAAGGCCCCTAAAGACCGAGATGCATCACAGAATGAGAAGTGGGCATTGGGCCAAAATTTCTTAGCAATCAATTCAAAGTTTTTTTTTCATCTTATCTTCTTGTATAAAAGGATGTCAATCTTGTGCTCCCAAATATAGTTTTTTAGAGCCAACTTCTTGTGAGGATTTTGAGCCCTCTGATATTACAAGAGAGAAACTTCATTTAGAAGTATTTTTTAGGACGCTTCCAACATACTCTGTTTTCCAATAGAAATCTCCTTAGTTGTTTCCTTGTTCCTAGTTTATCTCTGGGAAGGTGTGCCTGCTTTGGTCTCAACCCCCATATCTACCTTCTTTTGTTTTCCTTTTTTCTTGGGAGTTAACCAATTATCCACATCATTGAGTTGGTTGTTAGACTGAGAGTCACCTACTGTTACTGTCAACATGGTTCTAGTAGAGACAACAAAGGACCCAACACCTAAATTTAGATTAGAAATTTCCACCTCTTCCAGATTCATTATCAAACCTTAGAAAACCAAAGGATCTAGTAAATCCAAAGTGGGTAGTTGAGAATCCTTGCTATCTGAGGCAATAGGCACACTAGGCAATCCTTTCATGGGAATTTTATTTATAGTCTGGTAGGAGTAGCCAGGGGGTATCTTGACCAAGATTGTCAACATGCCTAACTTTAGGAGGGGATTTTTGGATATTTAAGATATCTATTTTAAATGGGTAGCTAGTAGTGATATCTTCTTGAGGAATATCAATTACATTGGGTTTTTTTTTACTCTTCACAAAGGAATTGCAGGAAGTAATGAGATGACTTGGTTTGGAGTATTTTTGGCAATAAACAATAACATTTTTATAGAAAACTTGTTGGGACCATGTCCCAAACTTGGAACTCAAAGTCATAGAGTTGGCCAGAGTTATATTAATGCCAATAATGGCACAAAAACGGTCAAAAACTAACCTAGACCTCATTCTAGTGATGTTGTCGGTAGTTATGAAGTGTTCAATTGAGTCACTAATGCATTAGAATACAAACTCATCCCAATATTCTAGTGGCAAGCTCGATATTCAAATCCAAATAGGGGCAGATTTGTTGAGGTCGACGACAGGGTCGAAGCCAAGATTACAATGATAGAGAGATAAGCTATGCTTATCATAAATCCATGGACTAGAGGAAAGAGCTAGAAGCAAATCCTTAGGTGAAGTGAACTTGAAGATAAATAACCCTCCATCCATGACACAAACTTCCACACTACCTTTCAAACACCCTTTAGCATTTGTCCAATGGCGAACCATATCTATGGTTGGTTAGAATGAGAAATGTTTTCCCACCATAACGTTTTCCATTGACAAAACTATTCTATCAATAGTAGAATCTGGGAGAGATATTTCAAGAGTGAAGACAAAATACAAAATCATTGGCCAATAGTGAGTACTTTCAACCGTAGGACTTTGGGGAGAGTTGAAAAGTGCGCTCTTCTAGGCCTTGGGCCCCGAATTGGCAGAATTCATGGGTACCACAACATTTTCCTCAAAAGGAGGAGGGACCCTCGAGGAAAGTAGAGAAGAATATGGTGGATGCAAAGACGAGTCAAGAAGGGACAGGGGAGGGGGATTGTGGGGTACCCCAAGGGAACATCCACCATGCACGTAGAGAGTTCAAAATTTTAGAGCGGGAAGGCAAAGAGGGAGTTGTAGCCAAATTTTTTTAATTGTTATAAAATGCATGTAAGATCAGTTTTAGCTTTAGTTTTTTCTTGGAGATCTAGCCCACTAGGCACATGTTTGACTAGGAGTATTTAACCTAGGCTAACTCATAGGTTTGATTTGATTTATGCGATCTATGCTTGCTAGTCAATCACTATGTTTTTACATTATGTTTATGTAATGTCAAAAAATGAATACCCTTATAATTTCACCTATGTTTTGTGTCCACTTTAGTGTCTATTCCCTTAGTATTTTTGTAGGCTCATTTCAACCCTTGCATAAACCTTCTTCCTTCTCAAAGTGCTTAGGCCTCCTTTCTTGTGGTCACTTTTTTGTGTCACCTGGGTGTTACCCTTGTTTTTTTCTAGTCTCATGTTATTTTTGAGCATAAACTATCTAGAAATTAACACCTCACATGGATGTCCACATGTCCCACTAGCATCTCACAACAATTTTGTTTGGCAGTCATTTTTGAGAATTTTTTCACTTGTCATCTTCCTAGGTTAGTAGAAACATCTGGGGATGAATCTAAACAACTTTTTAGCCTCTTCCTCGTGCCTCCTCTTTTTTTGAATCTATATTTTTCTCATTCAATATTTCTCTCTTGGATCTCACAGATCTCTCTCAAGATCATACACAACTTCTTGCATATTTTTCTCACATCTCTTTTGTTCTCTTGGCATCCACAAGCCTCTCAAGTAATATTGTTCCTTTTTTATTATTATTGCAAGTATTTCATGTTATTGTGCCCCCAAGCACATTGAGATTATCACATCCCTTCTCTTTCATCTTAGTCATTGTTCTTATTTCTAGACGCACTTAGAGTAAGAACACACACTATTTTCTATATTTCTCTATCTTGGCTACCATGGATTTAGAAATACAAAAACATGGATTTGATTGAGACAAATTCACAAACAACCTCAAACAATTTTCATTTTCCTTGTTCTTACAAGTAATTTGAGAGAACCCAATCGCACGAAGGTTTGTAAGTGATTTTTTTTCTCATTTATTTTATTAAATCATTTAGATATATTATTTAGTTTATTTTCATGTATTTTTCTTGTATAGTATGTGCTAGTATTTTCTTGTTTCTAGGTTTTGTAGGAAAGGTGAATAGCTAAGTTGGATTTTTCATCTATTTTAGGCATTTTATGCATGCAGTTCATGCAGATGATAATACCATGAGTGGATTTTTGTATGACATGCTAGCATCCTTGGCAACAAGTTTCATATTTTAATTCCAAGTTCCTTATTATTCATACTTTTCATTTTTGTAATTAAAAATTCATAATTATCTTTTGTTGATAGATATTTTCACCAATTTTCCTTCAAGTATTTTAAGTAGTTAATTTTATCTAACTACAATAAGTGAAATTTACTCTCAAAGGAACTTAGTTTCCTTTTGTAAGATTTAAATTTCCTTCATTGAAATTTATTCATTTTCGATAAAAAAATTATTATGTGTGGACTAATTGATGCAGTCAACAATTGAGAATCCATAGGATTGTCAATTGTTGCAGCAAGTTCACTTCTCTATTTTTAAAAACACATAAATGGAGAACACAAGAAATATGAAATCTGAAATATTATTCATTCTTGAATGTTTGCAATAATAATTTCTTACAAAATCCTCCACATTCTCCAACAATATCATTCCAACAACACCCACCTATAGGAAAACATATACAAACTTCATATTCTTTGAGAAATACCTACAGGCAAACAAAAAAATTAGATTATTGCTCTATATAAGCAACAAAAGGAAACAATAACACACTTTCTTTAACATCAAATCCTCTCCTCTCCAGAACAATGCTCATTTTCACACCTATGCATCCATTTTCCTATTCAAAAGCTTCTTTTTGTATTGTAACAAGAAAAATCATCACTACTCCTTGATTATCATGAATATTTTTTTTTAAAATATGATTTTTGTGCGCCTAGTTCTTAGTTTTCTGGATCATTTTGAAATTCCTAATTTTGATTTTGTATGAGAAAGTTATGTCATTTTTACTGAAACTGGTCCTCTCAGGTACAACTCTGGTAATCTCTCTCTCCCAGTAAAAACTTCTGAATTCCCCTGACTCTTTTCTTGGCATGAGGTTTTCTCTTCTTGGAATATGCATTCAATAACCATTCAAAAATTATCTTCTCACCTCTTAACCCACTCTCTCCACTTCCTCCATACCTTGCATCTCCTTTTTTCAACAAATACAAAGTCAAATTTTTGAATAGAGTTATAATTTACAATAAATGCCCACTCACATGTGAGGTGTGGGATTTCTCCTTTTGACAAATTATAATTTTCAAACATTTTAAAATCAACTAACAACTAAATCAATTAATAAATTGATTTCATTTTACAATCCCAACATCAAACCTTACTGTGCTGGAGGAGTTGAATATTTAATTAAATTGTGCCTACAAAAAAAACCAAGACAAAACTCAAAAATTAAAATTAATATATTTTTTGATGTGCAGGATTGTTTGTGCACCTGGATGCTCCTGCATCACTAATTATGTTGTTTCTTTGTGTTTGTTTATGTATATCAAGTTGGAGATTAAAAATATACTATAGAATTGGCAAGTTGTGAGTATGAGGAGTTACCACACACAAATGTTAATCAAGCTCTTGTAGAGGCAATCGAGGTGAGGCATATAGTGATGATACTCACATGGCATTATGAAACTAGGATGCTCATTACTCTTGTACAAAGGTTGGATTCAAACACCAACACATTTCACTTTCCCATAAGAGGGATCGTTATGACATTGTAGGACATGTGGCACATCATATGTCTTCCAAACAAGGGGAGATGAGTTGAGAATCATCACATTGCATATTAGGAGGACATGGATGGTTTTAGTGGTGTACAAAGAATACATGTTATCATTGGGATGGAGTACCATACAATGATATTATTCTTCGTGGTGTTTCCTAAGGTCACAACCAATTAAATTTATTTGTATTTCCATCTTATTAGATGACAAGAGATCAACTATCTCTTATGGTATTATTTTTCCATACACATATTTACATATGGATATGAATGCCAATACATAATATTTTTATTTATACTACTTTATTTAAATGATTTTATTTTGTTTTCATCACACTACACATGGTAGTGTGTTGTGCATACTCAACGATGTAGATGCAACACATTGAAGAGAATGCTAGAATTATGCGATGAAAAATATCATACATGATGGGTTATGCAAAGTCTATTCAACACATCTTGTGATGATGGCGATACCCTAATATACAAATTTATGTCACTTATTGTGATGTCTCAAGGAAAACACCCCATAAGGTATTTCCCCCTTTGAGGTCTTATATGAGAGTGGGTTGGTCATAATTTGGAGGTGTAACCTAATTAAATAAATTCAATGAATCATCTAAGAAGAAAAAATATTTTAATGCTACTGACTAAATTAATGACTAAACATAAATTAATAACTAATTGCTACTAGTGCTCAAAATAATATTTTACAACATATAATTTTAAATTAAATATTAGCTAATAATATGATTAAATATTTGATAAGAAATGCATTCAACTAATAATCAAAATATTAATTTAACCAACAATAATTAAATCATGGTATAAAATTAATTCATTTCAATTTGAGGATGCTTAAAGTAGGACAATGATATTTACAAGCATTTTTGGTGTAATTAATTATTTAATTACACTTACATAAGTTTACTTAGGCATTTAATTATATTCCTAGGTATCATTTACTAGGTGATAGGTTCACATGTTTGCTTAGGATATAATATTCCTTCTAGAAGGATGAGTTGTCTTTTCTATAAGTCTTATCTTATCTAGCATCATTTCCTAGGTAGTTAGTTAGTTGTCACATGTCATTAGATTATGACACATGTCAACATCATATTACATACTACATCTCAACCTTGCCTATATAAGCAAGGCTTCATATGTACTTTGACATATATTCAACTTGGAATTCTTGTATCTTAATAATAGGATGATATTTATGTCATTTCTCTCTTGTGGAGGTTATTTTGTCTTGGAGGTGATCCTGGGGTGTTTGAAAAGTTCACCATAAACTCCTACAAGCATTAATTAACCACTAAAATTATTTTTTTAATTTTCTTCTTAACATATAACATCAGTTGTTCTATTTATAATCTAATTTACATCAAACTATTATGATTTATCCTATCTACTTAACTATAATTGCCCTACTAAAAATTGTTTACTAATATTGATATACCTAATTTATCGATAAAGGTTCTATTGAAAATATTAGAACCAAATAAATATTCCAATTCAAATGAAATACAATATATCAAAACACTTAATATCTAACTAGTTCTTAATTTTAAATTAAATATTAAAAACCTCATTAGGTCAAGAAGCCCTAACATGATAATAGATAAAACCTTAAAATGGTTTTAAATAAAAACCCTAAAACTCTTTGTCTCTTCATTTTGAGTTTGTAGGTGGAATAGGGAAAGAAGAGATAGATCAATAAGATGAAGAGTGTTCCATTTAGTTGAAAGTTGAATAGAGAGGAATTTAATTCTCTTTTCCATTCTTTTATCACAAATTTTGTCTATGAGGTACATTACATCGTTCTTTTGTCTTCTATTTACCTCTCTTTTTTGTTTGTTTATCTTCTATATTTTAATTTTACAATTGATTTGACAATCATTAATGGTTACTCAAGATTAAAATATAAGAAGGAAAGATGACAATTATTGTTATATATATATATATAATTAATGTAAATAATAAAAATATCTTTCTTTTTAAATTTATATATATGTGTACACTTTTTAAATAATATGATACTTTAAAAATTATACAATTGATATAAATAACAATATTTTATTAAAAAACAAATAAATCTAGATCTGAAAAAGGAAAATTGATAGAATAAATTAGATCAAACATGACCAAAACATGTTCCCTAGGTCATGAGGGTAAACACCCAATTAATCTCTACATTATATATATATATATAATCTCTCTTTCAACTTTTTAGAAGTTTTGTTTTTCTTAATAATTTGTTTCTCTTTCTTCATTTCAACACCAATGCAATAGATGCTTCAACTAATTTGGGCCACCACATTAAAATTATATTATTATGAGTTGGCCTTGTGTCATTATGGTGAAGGATTTCCCTATTTGAACATGGTCAAGCTGATTTTTTCAATTGACGGTTTGTAGTGTCATAGAAGCATGCAAGATGATAAACAATCTTAAGCATATGTGTGTGACAAATAAATGATATGTAAAACTATGTTATTTCTCAATAAAATGTACTTATGGATGAAAATGGAACTGTAACAACGATCTATATTATTTTAATGGTGTGGTTGTTTTCTTTGCATCATTTTATAATAGTTTAAGTTATTGGGAAAGTTGTTGGTTAAACTAAGTTTAAATTCTAAATAAACTTGGTAGAAAATATATACTTGTTAATCGTTGCCATTAAGTCAAATAAAATTGAATATTACATTATTTTATATTAGATCGTTAATTTTTTTCTTTTTAACACGTTAAAGAGTACATGTAAGTTCAATGCAGCTTGAAACCTAATTTTTATTAAAATATAAATTCAGAAAACAAAATAAATGTAAGATAAAATGTTTTTGATACGATAAGCAACATTTATAGGGTGTTGTACCCTTTACACAATGAGCCACAAGGGCCAAAAAATATCAAGTCCAAAAATATAAGCCAAAAAACATAGACACAACAAACCAACAATAGACCGTAACACCACACAGTAGCAGTAGACTAACTGGAATTCTCCCAATTCTGAGAGAGGAGATTGACAACATCATCCTCGACCCATTCGAGGCCTTCTTCAGTATTCTTCTTGTAAGCGTAAAGGGGAAAACTAAGTAAACAATGCCTCTACGCTTCTAAATAAGATATTGCATCTAAGATTAAGAAATTTAAACTAAATTAAACTACAAAATCTACAGAAATTTATCCTATTGCTCTCTAACTCTAAAGACTGAACTAATTTATTTAGCTCTCAGATTCTTAAGCTAATTAAACTATTTAGTGACACTTAGAGAATGAGAAATTAAACTAAGATGATTCTAATATGATTTAAGTATGCAATTCTATGCTAATGGCAGCCATGACTGCAAAAGGATGATGCTTGGTGGATGCTGGATGGTTGCTTCAATGCTAGATGGTTTGGATGCTTGAGTGCTCTAGAAACCTGCAGAGTAAGATTGCATTCGTTGGGATCCTTTTCTTGTAGCCCAAGAGCTATATTTATAGCTTTCACGGCAGCACAATTGCACAGGAAACCGGGATGAGGGGCTGTGATTTCCTCTAGAGAATCCAAAGGCATGGGATGAGAAGAAGGAGTTGATCATGGAGAATGGTTTCTCCCCATGAAAACACCAGGCAAGATAAGAGGGAAGGTGGGTGGAAGGTTGTTGAGAGAACTTCCTGCAAATTTTCCCTGAAGCTTTCCCGTGAATGGAAGTGCCATTAATTTCATTGGTGGGGAAATAAATATTTATTGGTGAGGGAATAGTGCAAACTTTATGCAATAAATTTAAATAATTTTAATTTATTTAAATTTAGCAAAAATGAGGAATAAATAATTTAATAAATCAAACTATAGGGTTTGGTTTTATTAAATTAAAGGAGAGTGATAATTAAATAACAGATTTTTGACAATCTTTATTTAATTAAGAGGAAATGTGAAATTAAATAACACGAATTATATAAATTGTGTATTTAATTTTAAGATAAAAAGAGATAATGATAATAATTAAATAAAACAAAGTTTTTAATTTTGTTTATTTAATTAAGAGAGAATTAATGTGATAATAATTAAATAAAACAAAGTTTTTAATTTTGTTTATTTAATTAGGAAAGAAAAATAGGAGAATTTGATAAATGAACTTAATATAAATAAATATTTTTATTTATTTATTAAGTAGAGGAATTTTAAGATTAATTAATCAAATAAGGCGTATTCGGTTAATTGGATTCTCCAGACCATTTTTAGGTGTCTACATTTTGCCCCTCTTTGAAGTGATGTGTTTACACAGTGTTTCAAAGAATGTTTTTGCTTCGGCCACCAGTATTGACGATTAAACATGCCCCAGACCTGCCCCAGATGATAAATTTTGAAAAGATAGTGATATATGCCCCCTCGGGAAATAAATTGGTGAATTTCGGATTTTTTTTTATGAATTTTCAAAAATTTTGAATTTTTATGATGGTTTGATGATGAATTGATGAAGAAACAATTTATCTCCCGACAAGATTGTAAATGCCCCAGTAATTGAGAAGAATTAATTCCTCAGAATGAGAAATAAATAAATCGCACAAAATTTCCCCAAAAATAGCCTATAAATGCTCCAAAGGTCATTTTCAAAAGTCATTTGTGCATTGACTTTTACAAACTTTGAGATAGAGACCCTTCAGAGCATTCAGAGCTAGGATGCCGATCCCATACCACACCCACCGACTCGAGCGTGTGCGCCGTCACCAGCGTCCAGCCGATTATGGTCCTCCGGTATGTACCTCAAACTTTTCTCGTAATTTGCGCCATTGATTTTGATGTATTTGCACGTGATTTTTAGTTTTAGCGCGCACGGAACGCGGTGTAGCGCGTCCGTGCGCTGTTGTAGCGTGTCATAGATTTAGCGCGTCCGGTCAATAGCGTAGCGCGTCATGTAGATTTTGCAGCGCGCCAGAAGTTTTAGCGCGCCAGGTTAGTTTGATAGCGCGTCCGTGAAATTTGGTAGCGCGCCAGGATTTTTAGCGCACCGGGTTTGTTCTGTAGCGCGCAAGGGTAGTTTTGTAGCGCGCCAGACTTTTTTAGCGCTTTAGGTTGATTTTGTAGCGCTTTGGGTAAAATTGATCTAAACATTGTGCGTTTTGTAGATTTTGTTTTTTTTTATTCCATCTATTTTAGTGTTGATCTTTGACTAAAAAATATATGGGAAACGATCTCATGATGAGCGAGACCTATTTGATTGATAACAATTACCCTCATGATAGGCGAGGAATAATTATGCATTCTGAATGATTGAACCCAATTGATAGATGAGGGTTTCTTGATAATCTGATAGATTGATAGAAAAAAGTACAATGTTTTGATTTGTTGATGATCTTTTGATATTCTGATAAAAATGTTTTGTTTTGCATGAGTACAGGAGCAGTTGGATGTGATCCAGGTGCGGGAACAGTTCCCATGGCCGTTTGATATGATTTCGCGACTGTCTCCTGACGAGAGACAGCATATTGTTTCATGCGGTTTAGCTACATTGTTGGACATGCCCCATATTAGACTTAATAGGGGTCTATTGACGGCTTTGGCGGAGAGGTGGCATAGTGACCACAACACCTTTCATTTACCCACTGGTGAGATGACAGTGACGCCAGAGGATGTATGGTGTATCCTTCGCATACCGTTCGTAGGAGAGATTGTGGTCCATGACTCGGAGGAGGTTGGTGGGGTAGAGGCCATGCAGAGGGTCTTTCAGGATCCCCACATTGCAGGAGAGTGGATCCCATGGATAGACATATATGAGACATATGCTCCTCTTCCTTCAGTTTTGGCAGGTTTTGTTGGTGGATTCCTTTGTCCTGATAAGAGGTCAAAGGGTCTATCACTTGGATGGGGTCGTGTGCTAGAGGGTCTAGTCGTTCATAGGACTAGATATGCTTGGGGCATGTGCATGCTTGCCCAGTTGTACCATGATTTGCATTGGATTGTTTATCTTGGCGCCACTAGTTTATCTGCAGGGGCTACCCTTCTCCAGGTATGGGCATAGGAGCATATTGCTGTTACGCGTCCCGTACTAGTGTTGGCCAGACCAGGGACGAGGCCATATGTATTTTGATATAGAGGCAGGCCTACCCAGGATATGATGGGGAAGCTTGAGTATTGGAGACGGATCGTTGACGATATTGAGGCAGTGACCTGGCGTCCATACCTAGACTGTGATGTCTGGGACAACGATGATATTGAGTTGGGGTTTTTATCCGATTCTATGTATTTGATCGGGAAGAGCCCCAGGGTTTTGGAGTGTTTCCTGTTTCGTCGGGTGTACAGACAGTACAGTATTGTGCAGTGTATTCCATTGGGTGTAGCACATTATGGACAGCGACGGATTGATGCGCCTGATTGGGGTCCTTGCTTGCCTTACGGGGCACTTGTCGAGGCTTATCGTGCCTTGCAACCATCAGCGTGGGATGTTCAGCGAGACATTGTTGAGGCACCTATTACACCTGAGTATGGAGAGTATCTGGCTCTGCACCCGCCTCCACGGATTACCATTCCAGATGAGCCAGCACCTGTACCGGTAGTAGCACCAGCAGCAGCACCAGTAGCAGCACCAGCAGCAGCACCAGCAGGGGGGATTCAGGTCGGTCAGCGACGGGGGAGAGAGGAGGATGTTGATGTCGATGTGGAGAGCAAAATGTAGACCTATTCAGTGGATGTGACGCTTTGATAGCGTTGAGGATAGCGCTGGCTATGATGGCGATGGGAGGGAACCGAGCGTGAAGGTGTTCATCCCCAGCCCTCCTCCAGCACTGCAAGAGGTAGGTCGTGACATCCCTATCACTCCATTTGCATCCCCTTTATAAGTGTTCTTGCTGTGCAAAAGTGTATATCAAGTAGGTCGGCCTAGCTCCGCTTATGTGGTTTATTAGCCCGCATCTGTGCCTGCATACACAAAGTACGCTTAGCCAATCGCTAGACTCCTCGCATCGGATCTCCGATTAGTGAGAGATGGGGTTTTACAGCAGCAAATGACTACTATAGGCTCGTGCATGTGATTATGAGCACGCTTGTCTGATGCACTGTGCATAGATCGCACTTTGACGCCGAAAGCAGGATTAGACGTGACAAATTAGACAAAGACAGCGATCGCGAGAGGTTACGAGAGGCGTGATGGTACTTCAGGGTCACTCATATGCTAGGAGAGGCTATGGCAAAGAGATAGAGTTCTACCGGAGCCGTTATCATGAGCTGTGTCCCCCAGAGCAGAGAGCCAGCTATGTTCAGTCACGCTCAGAGAGGAGTCGGTCTAGGACAGTGAGCAGAGGTGTGACACAGCCTCTTCCGAGAGATCCGAGAGATCCTGGGATGTCCGGTGGTGGTACAAATACTGGTGCGAGACCTGCTCCTTCTGGTGGGAGTACTACTTGAGATTCTATGTGTAGCCATTGAGATTTATACAGCCATTTTTGACATGATGTTAGTTTTATTCTTTTCAGACTTCATTGTATACTTTGACAGTTGACGAGATATATATGTGCAGCGGTTCGATTGATCTCTGATATGATTTTACATGATTTATGTGATGGATGCATTGCTTTTATGATGGATGCATTGATTTTATGATATTGATGTGATGGATGTATGGATTTATGATGTATTGATGTGATGGATGTATGGACTTTATGATGTGATGGATGCATTGATTTTATGATGGATGCATTGATTTTATGATATTGATGTGATGGATGTATGGATTTATGATGTATTGATGTGATGGAATTATGGATTGATTGATGTAATGGATGTATGGATTTTATGATGTGATGGATGTATGGATTTTATGATGTGACGGATGTATGGATTTTATGATGTATTGATGTGATGGATGAAATGATATTGATGATGTATTTATTTTCTTATGAGATGTAATGTATGATTATAAAATTGTGATTGATGATGTATGGAAATGTGATTTTGTGATAAATGGATGACTAATGATAAAATGTAATGATGTATGTAAATGAAATGTGATAAATGAATATGTGATATGTGTTAAGTGTATGATGAATAATGAGATGTGAATAGAATGATTTAAGATAAAATGTGATTTAAAATGTAATGACAAATGAGTAGATGATATTTAATGAATGATGAGATGTAAATGTAAATGAAATGTAATGATGAATGGAATGATATTTAATGAGATTGAATGTAATGATGTGATGAATATGTAATGATAAATGATGTATGGATAAATGAATATGTAATGATGAATGTATAGATATAAATGGAATGATATGTATGATGAAGATGTAATGCAATGAAATGTAAATGATATGTGATGAAATGTGATTTAATGATGTATGATGAACATGTGATGATGAATGGAATGGTGTAACATAACGTGTATATGATGTCATGAAATGAGATTTTTATTGTGAATTTATGCATGTGTCAAGTATACTCAGCCGTTAGTAAGAAAAAGATAACATCATTTTGCGATTGAATCATTGTAACTTGTGCCATCCGTTTCTGCAGATGAATTTATGAATGCAATCTATGTTAACCATGCAAATGTCTATTTCATTAATGCAAACCTAAGTGTCACTTCAATAATCATTTAATCTGCTTTGTATCATCACTGAGCTTTATTATTTTTAAAATGTTGAAAGTGAATACAAGCATCAATGATATGAGATAGACCAATGATGACCTGAGTATTTCTTTCATGATTTTTGATATTGCAAGCGAACACAAGCATCATGGTATGAGATAGACTAATGATGACCTGAGCATTTCTTGCGTAAACAGACAAGAATTAATCATTTTCTTAAGTGAATCAGAATGTCATCCATGATACTTGGTAGAGCACTTCCTGCGACAATTCACAAAATAATAACGACTAATTCACAAACAGCAAACAAAGAAAAGATATCATTCTGCTTCCTTACTTCTCTAGTTCAATACATCATTGAGTCGCTCTAAAGAAATGATAATCAAATGATAAAATGAAAAGTACAACAATTCAAATTCTACTTAATGTATTTTCAAATCATTATTCAGATTAGATCATCAGTGTCGAGATGTGTGTGCTGATGTGTGCATGATTTTCCTAGATGTTTTGACCAAGTGATGCGACCTAAAAGACCTATCCTAGGGGTCTCGGGGACTGATCAAAGATTAGTCTTGCCTACGTTATACACGCAGAGACCACGTAGTTCGACTGACACAGACTCCACTTTTTGACTGATGCAGACTCTATTTTTGTGTTTTTGATTTTCTAATGTTTTTGGATTTTGGATATTCTGATGTTTTTGGATTTTGGATTTTCTGATGTTTTGGATTTTGATGGGTTTTCTGATGTTTTTGGATTTTGATGGGTTTTCTGATGTTTTTGGATTTTGATGGGTTGCCACTTGATGTTGTTATGTTTAACTGCCCTTCCATGCAAGCTGAAAGCCTACTTGTACCAGATAACATTAGGATGTTGCCCCCAAGCTAAGGTAAAACATGGTATCCATGCTATGATATGGATAGTGATGATCTCAAATGATAGAAGGAAATGATATGAAAGGAAACAATCGTAACAACACTGCACCTAATAGATAGAGGAGCTCTGGTGAAAATCACAAGTAACGCCTGTTTGCCAGGTTTTCATCACTTGTTTTTTATTGTGTCCTCTTTCTTTTCTTTTTTTCTTTTTTTATTTCTCTCTTTTTCTGTCATCATGACGCCTGTTTGCCAGGTTTTCATCAAGACAACTTTATTGACCGTGCACTAGATATCCTCAAGTGTAGAATCGCCGGAGATGAATGTTGTTCATGGGCTCCTCCAACATGTCTCCCTCTGGTGTAGACAGTCGATATGCTCCTAATCCATAGACTGATATGATAACATAAGGTCCTATCCAGTTAGGTTCAAACTTTCCCTTCTTTTCTCTGTCTGCTTGATTTCTAGGGTTTTCCCGTAGGACCAAGTCTCCAATCTGGAAGACTCTAGGTTTAACCCTATGATTATAGTTTCTAGACATCCTTTGTTGATAGGCTGTTAAATGATTAACAACTTGTTGTCGACGTTCATCAAGTAGCTCTAGTTCTTGAAGTCTAGAGACCCTATAATCTTCATCTGAAATGAGTCCCTTTAGTGAAACTCGAAGGGATGGGATTTCTACCTCAATAGGCAAAATTGCTTCTGATCCATAGACAAGAGCATATGGTGTAGCTCCTGTTGGTGTTCTGATGCTTGTCCTGTAAGCCCAAAGAGTAGGGTTTAGCTGAACATGCCAATCACGTCCCACTTCATTTACAGTCTTCTTGAGAATTTTGAGGATTGTTTTATTTGAAGCTTCTGCCTGTCCATTACCTTGAGGGTAATATGGGGTTGAAAAGCGATGTTGGATGTGGAACTTTTCACATAGCTCTTGGATGTCTTGGTTCTTGAAAGGCCTGCCATTATCTGTGATGATTGACTGGGGTATCCCATATCTACAAATGAGATAATTAAGAATGAAAGATGATATTTGCTTTCCAGTGATTGTGGTTAAGGGAACTGCCTCCACCCATTTTGTAAAATATTCGATGGTTGTGATAATGAACTTGTGTCCATTAGATGAAGATGGGTGAATTTTCCCTACCAAGTCTAGTCCCCACTGACAGAAAGGCCATGTAGTTGCAAATGGATGTAGCTCTTGTGCTGGTGCATGTATAAGATTGCCATGGATCTGGCATTTTGTACATCTTTTTACAAATTGATAAGATTCTTGCTCCATGTGTGGCCAGTAATATCCCAAACGAAGGAGTTTCTTGGCTAAAGATAATCCACTTGAATGTGTACCACAAATTCCTTCATGGACCTCATGTAAAGCGGAAGCGGATTCGTCATGTTCTAGACAACGTAAAAGAGTACCATCTAGGCCTCGACGGTAAAGGGTGTCAGCAATAATGGTATGTTTGGCAGATTGGCGTATGAAGTTGCGCTTTTGGTTGCGAGAAAGATCTGGTGGTAAGACATTATCTTTCAGATAAGTATAAATGTCTCCATAAATGGAGGATTGGGCCCTATCCAAAAGGCTTATGGTTTGGGATTTGGGATTTGCGTATGCAGGATTTGATACTTGTTCTACAATAAATCGATAACAATCTTGTGTTTCAGGCATTTGTAGAAGAGATGCTATTGTGGCCATGGCATCTGCTGCTTTGTTCTCTGATCTTGGTATCTGCTCAAATTTGATTTCTATGAAGTATTTTCGTAGGTCATCCACCAGCCTTTTGTACAAAATCAGTGTGTCATCCTTAGTTTGATAATCATTATTGACTTGATAAATGATTAACTGGGAGTCTCCATACACCTGTAGTTCTGTGATCTTCCATTCAATAGCTACTTTCATTCCAAGGATCAAAGCTTCATATTCTGCCACATTGTTAGTGCAACAGAAGGTAAGCCTGTATGATCGTGGGATTGTGTGCCCAAGAGGTGTGACAAATAAAATTCCCGCTCCCGATCCATGTTGTGTGTAGGATCCATCGAAGTAGAGTTGCCATGGTTGTGTTGTTATATTGAGGATATCTGCATCGGGAAATTCCATGGTCATATGATGACTGTCAGATAATGGAGCTTCTGCTAATTGATCGGCGATGGCTTGTCCTTTGATAGCTCGCCTTTCCACATACTGAATATCAAACTCACTGAGGAGCATGACCCACTTTGCCAACCTTCCTGTTAAAGCTACTTTGCTCAGTAAATACTTGAGAGGATCAATTTTTGCAACAAGCTTGATAGTGTGAGTAAGCATATAGTGTCGCAATTTTTGTGTTGCAAATACTACTGCTAAGCATGATTTTTCAATGAAGGTGTAGTTTACTTCATGTCCATTGAGTGCCCTGCTGATATAGTATATAGCCTATTCCTTTCCCTCTTTATCCTCTTGTGCTAGCAAGGCTCCTAAAGAAATGTCTGTTGTTGCAATATATAACAATAATGGCTTGTCTTCACCGGGTGGTACCAAGACTGGCGGCGTCATCAGATAATGCTTGATTTGATTGAAGGTATTCTCACACTGTTCATCCCATTTGAAAGGCACATTTTTATGTAAGAGATGGTTGAACGGATGACACCGATCTGCTAGTTGGGAGATGAATCTTCTGATGGACTGTAGTCGGCCTTGTAGAGATCTTAATGTGCTGATATTCTTAGGAGGTGGCATTTCCATAATGGCCTGGACTTTTGCCGGATCTACTTCAATTCCCTTTGTAGAAACTATGTATCCTAGGAGCTTTGCTGATGTTACTCCAAAGGCACATTTCTTTGGATTCAATCTGACTTTGAATTTTTCCAACCTGTCAAATATTTTGGCCAATATCTCTAGATGTCCTTCCCTGGTGTAAGATTTTGCTAAGATGTCGTCCACATAGTCCTCCATGAAGGTATGCATCATGTCGTGGAAGATTGTTGTCATAGCCCGCTGGTATGTAGCTCCTGCATTCTTTAACCCAAAAGGCATGACATTCCAGCAGAAGGTGCCCCATGGACATGTAAAGGTTGTCTTTTCTTGGTCTTCAGGAGCTATCTTGATTTGATTGTATCCTAAAAATCCATCCATGAGTGATAGCATTTTATGGCCGGCTGTGAGATCTACAATCATGTCTATGTTTGGCAAAGGAAAATCATCCTTGGACATGCTTTATTTAAATCCCGAAAATCAGTACATATTCTGATGGTGTTATCCGGCTTTGAAACAGGCACAATGTTGGATATCCATTCCGCATAGTCAATAGATCTGATGAATCCAGCAACTAGTAATTTCTTCAAGTCATTTTTCACTAATAATGCAACATGTGGATGCATTTTTCTCAGCTTCGCTTTTACCGGTTTAGTGCCACCGCCAGGTGTGATAAGTGATGCATAATGAGATCTCAGGTTCAAGCCCGCATGCCGTCGAGTAATGAATTCGCTGCAAAATTGATGCATCGTTTTCAAAGAATTTGATAAAATCTGGCTTCTCTTTTCAGATCCGCCATGGATGCTGCCAGTGTAATATTCTTGTTTTTCTCACGTACAATATTAATAGACTGTGTGGGTTCTATTAATACTGATGACCTGTCATGGTAATATTGCGGGAGAATGTCAAACCTTCCATCCTTTGGTGCCTCAATGAGGTTTTCGCCATCGGATGTGTTCTTTATTTTTATTATTTTAGGATCAAATACTGCCATAGAATGGTTTTCACCATTAGATCCATTTTTTTCTTTCATATTTTTGCAACTGGAAGGTTTGGCATCCTCCTGCCTAAAAGCATCATTAAAAGAAGTATTGGTAGAACAAGTATCGGATTCCTCACAGCAAAGGTAGTTAATAATGGAGGAGTCATTGTCAAAAACAGGGAGATTAATAGGATGTTGGGCTTCCCATTCGATAAGTTCGGGATGTAGTAAAGGCAATGAATCATTAGATGGGTTGAGGTCAGCGATTGTGAAAGCTCAGACGGAAATGTCGTCTAGGTTGTCTATGGTTATGTCGAGGCCTACAAAGGCATTTTCTTCCACATCATTTATCTCAATCGATGTCCGTTCATCTTCACTTGAGTCATCGAAATTTTGTGCTTCAAAGACAATAGGATTAAAACTTGAGCTTTGACCCTCCTCGTGATTGAGGGTATACTTTTTGATAATGTCAACCTGAATATCTTCATAGGAAATTTCTGATAAGTTGTCCCACTCATACTCATTTGAATCTGTTTCAGAATTATCTCTTATTTGAAGAATACGCTCCACAGTTTTATTGGTGATTTCTGCTCTTGCTTTTTCTGTGTATCCTAGTCCAGTTTTTTCCTTATGTTGGAGCGTAAGAGGCTGGATTGGTTCTGTTATGCCTTGTTTCCTTAATCCAAGAGGTCCCTGTCCTGAATATCCCATCTTCTCAAGAATAGTTTTTCCTTTCCCATATTGAGTTGTCTCTATGATGTTACTTGTGGAAGCGGGGGTTTCCTCATCTTTATAAAGCCAATTTAGTATGGCCTTATCTTCTGATTCTTCATCTAAGCTCCCAGCTTTTACAAATCTGCCATCTAATGCTGTTGTAGATTGTTCTGAAGTGTGGGTGTTTGTAGATGGCTATCCATATGTTTGTAAAGAGGGTAATATTTGTGATAGATGAAATGAGTGTCCAACACCATATTCACTAATTCCTTTGTCACTTATCTGTACTTCCTTGGTGAATTGATGTGAGAGTGGAGCCAATTGTTCTCCAACATTTGAAGAGTTAGATTGTGCCATCCTTATCTCTTATGATTTTTGTTGTTTTGGAAGCCATTTTGAAATGAAGCTTTGTTGTTGCTCACTATCTGATGTGCCAACTTCTGTATTGTTAGGTATGAATGTATCCTGAGATGTCTTCAATGTATGACAAGCTTGGGTGTCATTGTAGTCTGCTGTGATTGTTACCTCTTGTCCATTGACGGGAAATTTTAGGCATTGATGATAGGTAGACGGTACTGCTTGCATATCATGGATCCAAGGGCGTCCCAATAGTATGTTGTATGTCAGTTCCCTATCTAAGACTTGGCAAACCACTTTTTGGACAGTAGGCCCAACTTGAATGGGTAATATGATCAATCCTGTAGAGGACCTTTCTTCTTCATCATATGCTTTGATTGTGATTTTTCTTATGGTATCAATGGCTTCATCTGAGTATCCTAGTGCACGAATCAGCTTTAAGGTACAAATATTTAAACTAGCCCCTCCATCTATCAAGACACATTTTACACGATGTTTGTGGATAAGGACTTCAATGTGAAGGGCAGAATTATGCGGGTGGTTGAGTGATACATCATCATGTTCAGAAAATGAAAGGCAATGAGGTGCAGATAGATGTCCCACCATAGCTTGGAATTGACACACATCCAGATTGTTAGGTACTGTAGTTGATACAAGAGCTTGTTCAAGAACCTCTTTGTGTGATGGGGAGATCTTCAAAAGTTCCAAGATTGATATTTGAGCTGGTATTTTCTGCAATTGATCGATGAGATTATATTGATTGGAGGGGGGATCCACTGATGGGGATGATATTGATGCTCCTTTCAATATAACTTTGGATTGCGCCCTTGTTGTGGCATTAACCGGTTGGTACTCTTGTTTCCCTTTGAGTGTGACTACATTGATTTGGTTTTCGGATTTGTCCATATGTTGTACCAATTTGGTAGGTGTAATGTCATTTTTCTGGTTGATTTGATTGCATAACTCTTCATCCTCTTTGGCAGCAGAAAGACAAAGGATTGTTGCGTCATAAACATAACCAACGTTTTTACCTTTGGTGTTTGTGGAAGAAGATTCTCCCTTTTGATAATTGGGTAGAGGATTTTTGAATGTTGTATGATCCTTGTTTGTTTGAGGGCCCTCTACAAATACTTTCTTTTGATCTATGAGGTCTTGTACCACATGTTTTAATTGCCAACAATTTTCAGTCATGTGACCTTTATTTTGATGATAGTGACAGTAATGTAAGTCATTTCACCATGATGGTTTGACTTGAGGGTCCCAATTTCTAGCCTCTTGCACTTGAATGAGTTTTTCGTTTAAAAGTTCTTTGAGGACCGATTCCAACGATTGTCCTAATGGCATGAATTTTCATTTATTGGAGGGTCGTTGGAATGATTGGGTTTTCGTTTCTCCACTGTTTTGATTATTTCCTTGGTCACTACTTTGTTTGATATTAAAACCATTGTTTTGTTTGTTTGTAGTAGTTGGTGTCAAGGTGAATACTGGTTTAGATGTATGTGCATCGACTATGGTATCAGTATTCTTGTTCTTTTGCCAAAATCTTGGCTTTTCGTTGTTGCTGTTAGAGGAATGGTTATTGTTTGAACCTTCAGTGAAATGTTTGATTGTTCCTCTTTTGATTAGAGCCTCTTCGATTTTAAGCCCTTTTTCGATAACTTGTTCAAATGTGGATGGACATTGTAAGTCCAATCTATAGTTCATGTCATCTACTAAGTTATCAATGAACATCTCTATCTTCTCCTCCTCAGGAATAGATCTAGGGTATTTAGCAAATAGCCTTCTCCATCGTTGGAGAAAAGAGAGAAACTTTTCGCCCTTTGCTTGTTTGGTGTTGTAAAGTTCTTTTAAGGTTACCCCATGTTGGATATTGAATGAGAAGTGTGTTATGAACCTATTGATTAGTTCTTCAAAGGATTGAATTCCAGGTTCTAATTTAGAAAACCACTCCATGCAAGTGTTTCCTAGGCTTCTTGGAAATAACCGTAGTAAGTAAGAGTCCTCGTGTGCGAACTCTATGCTCATAGCTCAAAATTCTCGTACGTGGTCAAATGGATCAGTTCTCCCATTGTATTTGTTGTATGTTGGGTACTCACAATACCTTGGAAATGGTATCATGTTGATGCTTGAGTCAAATGGATAAGGGCAAATGTCTTGTAATAGATACCTCTTTGTTGGCCTTTGTTGAATATTCTGGAATTGTAATTGTAACTATTGGATTTGTCTTGTCAAAGCATCTATTTGATTTGGATTCTCTATATTAGTTGAGTTAGGTGTGGTTGCTTCCTTGAGTTGATTGACATCAAAGTCTTTAGGAAGCTTAGCACCTTTGTCAGCTAATAAGAGAAGATACTTTTCCATGTCTTGCTCTAGCATCTTTTCCATAAATTTATGGAAATGAGGGTCTTGTTGCACTTTCTCGATTTCTTCTGCAGTTATTTCCTTCTCATGTGAGTTAATAAGAGGGTCAGTGTTGCTATATCGTCCCCAAGGGTTTTCTTCAGTCATGGCTGCTATTTTTTTGTTTTCTTGTTCTTGTTGTTTTTGATATGCTGCTCGTGTGAAGATAGGCATACAAACGTTAAAAGGTTTACCCCAGACTTTGATCTTGGATTTGATTGGATAAGTGTCAAGGTTGTTGATTTAAAATCTGATTTTGTTTTGTCTAGTTTCGTGATGAAAGGATGATAGGATCCTTGATAGGAAATTTTGACAGAAAATATTAGATTTTGGTGATAACGACACTATGCAAGATGCTGCAAGATTTAGGTATAGGGGTAAAGCTTTTTCTTTTTGTATGACTATTGTGTTCTGGACTGTAAAAAAATTGTTTTGAACTGATAGAAACCTTGTATTTGATATGGGCAAGCTGACAGAATGTCCTATTAACTCTCTATTTTTCGGGTTTTATGGCGCGCTAAAACAGATACCGGGTGCGCTAAAACAGAGACTAGGCGCGCTGAAACAAAACTTAGGCGCGCTGAAATAGAAACCAGGCGCGCTAAAATAGAGATCAGAGGTGCTAAAATAGAGACTAGGCGCGCTGAAATATAAACTAGGCGCGCTGAAACAGAAACTGGGTGCGCTAAAACAGAGATCAGAGGCGCTAAAACAGAGACCAGGCGCGCTAAAATATAAACCGGGCGCGCTGAAACAGAAACCGGGCGCGCTAAAACAGATACCGGGCGCGCTAAAATAGATACCGGGCGTGCTAAAACTATGACCTGAAGGGGTTTAAGACAAAATTACCTTATTCTATGAAACTCACTTGGTCTAGTATCATATTGGATGGCCGGTTGTGGGATGTATTCAGGACGAATTCTCTGACTATGATTGTGATGTTGCCTAAGAGCTCTTCTTTGAAAGTATGCTTGTGAGTCTAAGGGAGCTACGGCGTAGTCATCTGTATAACCTCTAGAGAAATCGTGATACCTATGAATAAAGGTTCTATGTTGGAGTAGAACTTTCCTGCTTTGATATAGAAACCTTTGTTTTCTTAGGAGTTGTTTGTAGGCAAGTGTCCTTTTTGGTTTTCAGATTCGTTTGGCAAGAGATTTCTTGACAAACTTGGTGGATACCCAATCTCGAATCATGAGAAATCCACAAGTGTTTTGATTTTTTTTAGGATTTTTGTGATGATCTTATCTGAGTTTAATGACAGAAAACACAGCAATCAAGAATAGAATGGTTTTAAAATCCTAGAATCTAAACAAGTAGTGTATGTTCTCAAGAATCAATGATTCTTCTTGATTTTTACCGGTTTGATAACAAGATAAGACAATTCAAACAGACTCACTCCTAGAGATAAAAGGTCATCGTTATATACTCGAACGGCCCACAGCTTGGAATTGCGTCGACTCACACAGCCATGTCACCCCCTAGAGGGTGCCCGTGTTTTTGTCTTTTCCAGGTGCGTACTCAGAGTGACGGAAGTGGATACCGGATCCCCTGAGCAAACAGTCCTTGGCAATTATATGGTGAGTGCTTGAGGGTAGATTCTTCCCCGCCCCTGCACCGCCAAGTATTACAATGTTCGGAAACTGACAAGCGTGCTTCTAGTTCTAGGTTCTTAGATATGGTTTCCGTTTGGAGCGGCAAATGGATAAACTCCCTCGAGAGACCTCCCAATCTTTAAAACAAAGATTTTGGGGATGGTTATCCTGCGCACTTCCGTTGAAAGAGGGTTTCCCCAAATTCACATAAATTTTAAAGTGAGTTGGAATACCATGGCTTTTGGCTATCCCCACTCAGGTCGTTCCCGTAGGGTGAGTACTTTTTCCCACTACGGCAGGCCTGTCTAAAGGTTTTAACAAAAGCATAAAGTGCATAAAGTAAGTGGTGAGTCTGGTATTCTGATGCACCCAGTTAAGGGGAGAGCATAAACCTGTCACCCAAACACAGCAAGATTTTGTTCTTTTTAAGCCCAAAAGACAAATGATTTACTTCTAATGGAGATATTGCTCCATGACAAGCAAAATGTTCAATTTTAAAACCTCAAAATAGAAGTGTGATGTTTCTATCCTAGGATTGGTACATTTTTAATCCATTTCTATCCTAGGATTGATAAAATTTTAACCATTTCTATCCTAGGATTGGTAAATTTTAATGTTTCTACCCTAGGATTGGTAAATTTTAACCAAACAGAAAGAAATAAAAGAAATCTGGCCGCGGACGCGTCGGATCCAGATGAAATAAATGACTTTAACTGAAAAGAAATGGCGCGCTGGAACAAAAACCAGGCGCGCTATAACAGTGACCGGGCGCGCTGGAACAGAAACCCGGCGCGC
This sequence comes from Sequoia sempervirens, assembly GCA_007258455.2. Classification (NCBI taxonomy): domain Eukaryota; kingdom Viridiplantae; phylum Streptophyta; class Pinopsida; order Cupressales; family Cupressaceae; genus Sequoia; species Sequoia sempervirens. Next base: position 24,742 of record VDFB02278607.1, read on the forward strand.
TGGAACAGTTACCGGGCGCGCTGGAAAAAGAACCCA
>VDFB02278608.1:0-16723 GCA_007258455.2 Sequoia sempervirens
GCATATTCAAAGAGCCTTTGAGAATTTAAGAGAAGAGAAACTATTGATTAATCTGAAGAAGTGCAGTTTTGTGAAGAGGGAGTTAGTGTACTTGGGGTTTGTTGTCTCAGCAGAAAGTTTCAAGATGGACCCAGAGAAGGTGAAGGGTATTCTAGAATGGCTTACCCCAAGAACCTGCCACCAGGTGAGATCTTTGCATGGTTTGGCTAGTTTTTATAGAAAGTTCATTAGAAACTTCAGTAGTATTTGTGGACCCCTGACTGAAACAATGAGAGGGGATAGAAAAGAATTCAAGTGGAGCACTGGAGCAGCAAAAAATTTTGAACTGTTGAAGTAGAAGGTGACAGAACAACCTGTTCTAGCCCTCCCAGATTTCAACAAGGTGTTTCAGGTGGATTGTGATGCTAGTGGTTGTGCCATTGGAGCAGTGTTGAGCCAAGAAGGTAAGCCCATTGCCTATTTAAGTGAAAAGTTAAATGATGCCAAGAGAAAGTATTATGTATATGATCAGGAATTTTATGCAATAGTTCAAGCATTAAATAAATGGAGACATTATTTGTTGCTAAAGGAATTTGTTCTATATACTAATCATCAGGCCTTGCAGTACCTAAATAGTCAGGGAAAATTAAATTAGAGGCATATGAAATGGGTAGAGTTTTTGCAGAGTTATACCTTTGTTTTGAAACATATGAGTGGGAAGTTAAATAGGGTTGCAAATTCCTTAAGTAGGAGGCATACATTGATGACAAAGATGTAGATTGAAATGGTTGGTTTCAATGAACTCAAGACATTATATGCAGAAGATCCTGATTTTGCAGAGGCTTGGAAAGCTTGCAAGGAACCTGTTATAGTGGACAGGACAAGGTGGCTGGATTTCATAATCCAGGATGGCATGTTATTTAAGGGAAGTCAATTGTGTATCTCGAGGAGTTCCATGAGGGAGAACCTGATAAAGGAGAAGCATAGTGGAGGAATGGCAGGACATTTTGGTCGGGATAAGACCATTGCCATTATCAATGAGCATTATTATTGGTGTCAGTTGTCACAGGATGTGAAGAAGCTTGTACAAAGCTGGAGGGTATGTCAGATGGCTAAAGGAGGAGCCAAAATATAGGCTTATATCAGCCCCACTGCACTTTTCAAAGAGGCCATTGAAGGATATAAGTATGGATTTTGTTTCGGCTCTGCTGGCTGACACACAACAAGGGAATGATTCAGCCTTTTGTGGTGGTTGATAGGTTTCTCGAAGATGGCACATTTCATTCCATTTCGTAAACCCATGATGCACCCACATTGCTTACTTGTTCTTCAAAGGTGGTTAGGGCTACATGGTCTACCAAAGAGTATTGTTTCAGATCGACACTAAATTTGTGGGGTACTTTTGAGGACCTTGTGGAAGAAGTCAAGACTCCGAGTTGAAGTTCACACCATCATCTACAAAACAGATAGGCGATAGAGAAGAAAGCACAGAGTCTGGGTAACTCACTAATATGTTTGGTAGGAGATAAACCTAAGGATGGGACTTGATCTTACTCCCAAAGTGCACTTTTCTTACAACAATTCACAATGTATAATCGGTAGATCACCATTCCAGACTGTGTATGGAGGTAGCCCCAGAATAGCTCCAGAATTGAGGAAGATGGACCAATAGAAGAAAATAAGTGCTAAAGCCGAAGATTTTGTAGAACACATTAAGGATATACATGAGAAGGTAAGAGAACATATTAACAAGATGAATATGCAGTATAAGGCTAAGGCAGATCAGAAGAGGAGGTATAAGGAGTTTCAGATTGGTGATGAAGTGATGGTCCACTTGAGGAAAGAAAGGTTTCCAATGGGAACATATAACAAATTGAAGATGAAGAAGTTTGGTCCCTGTAAAATTTTGAAGAGGCATGATTCAAGGAATGCATATGAGGTAGAGTTGCTGGATGGATTCAACATTTCCCCTATATTCAACATTTCAGATTTGACAGAGTATCATGAAGGTGGCGCAGAGGAAGTACCAATGATGGAACAATTTGGGATTCCAACACCTACTTCAAAAAAGGAGGAGATTGAAGAAATCCTAGATAGTCGTGTGGGAAGGAGTACCAGGAACAGGCAATATGAAGAATATATGGTGAAATGGAAAGGAAGGCCTGTTGAAGATTCATCCTGGTTGCCTAAGACAGAGGTTGACCGTTTGGGTTTTTTTCCTCCACCATCTGAGACGTGACGGGGTCACTTCTCAAATTACCTTGGGTGTCTGATGCAGGAGCATCCAGTGGTGTAAGGGCAATCTAGCATCACCCAAAAATAGTTAAATTTCAAGTTTATCGGTTTTTAAATGTTTTTACATTTTTGGATACCCTTTTCGTCATAATGAAATTCCCAATTTACAGTTTTTTATTTTCTATTGCTGGGTGGAAAGATATTGCAGTTTTAGTTTCCCAGATTTGCACTTGAAAATCTTCCGAGTTAGATTTGAGGCACTTAGAGTTCCCGAATTGGCCCCGAAACTTTCCAAAATTGGCGTAGAGGATTTTGAGCATGTTATTGACTTCATGACCTTTCCAACGGTTCAAATGGTTCACAAATCGGAGTCCCAGATCAAAATATATGGCCCCAGGAAGTTGGCGCACATTCTAGAAGATACAATTGCAAATGCTCTTTTGAAATTTGAACTTCATGTTGTAAATTTTCAGTGCCAAACCGCCTAAACTCAAATTTGAATGTTGTTTTGGCTCCAAACTAAAGAGGAGCTCTATTATGGGCGGGTTTCTAATTTTTGGGTAGCTTTTTGGAGACAAGCTCGCATATTGTGAAAGGGTCATTCTGTAACTTTCTGTAACTTGTATGTGTTGTAGAACTTGGGGATTTGAGATCCTCTGCATGTAAGAAGCTCCATTTTCTGAATAATAAAATTATTCTCTTGTTTGTGGGTTATTTTTTAAGACTCAGGCTGCACCCTCATCATTTAGATTGATAAGATATCATTGGTAAATGCTTCAATAAGTTGTAAAAATATTTTGTTTGTGGTTCAAGGACAAGACCTAATAATTATTATGATTAAATTTTGTGTAACCCAACTTAATCATGTGTGTGCAAGCTTACAGGTTTTTAGTTGTGAAAATGACAATATGATATTTTCATAAATTGATTAGAATAAATAATCATAATAACTAAGAAAGAGGCAGATTTTATGTGGAAGTACTAAAAAAATATAAGCCTTCTTTCATGAATTTATGTAACTAGTTTAAATGAACTATGATGAGAAATTGATAGCTTATAGGATCAATTATGATGTGATAGCCAAATAGTCAACAATATTCCTATATTCAATTGTGGTGTTTCTTCTTCTAACACTTTGACATAAAAGAGAGGTAACAATTAGAAAAATGTGGTATCATATAACACAAATTATTATTTTCCTTATGTCAACTACTTTTAGAAAATAAGTGTTATGCATAAACCTATGGTACAAAGAAGAAACATGTGTTAAAATATAATTCTAGTCCTAAAATTATATTGTGTTTTGTAGACACCTAAAATTTACCATCATCATTACCTAATTATTTCCTCTATAGCTGATTTAATATATCCCTAATTATTCAATTTTCATCCCCTTATTAATTAAATAATATTTTATTATTTAATTAAGAAATCACTATTCACCCACACTTATTTCTAGCCTAAATCACTCAATCATCTTCCTCCTATAGTCCACCTTAGATAAATAAAATTAAACATCTATTTATTTAAATCCCCCTTGTACCAAATTAGGCAAGTGAGACATGCAAGTGCACACTATACCTGTGAGATTAAAAAACATAGAATATGTAATGTACTAGTTGAAGTGATGATGAATTAACTCATAGGATGGAGTACATCTAGAGTGACATCTATCTAAACATAGTGGTGCCTAAAAATAAGCATGTAATCACTTAATTTAGAACTAGCTTGAAAAAGAAAATGGCTAGTAAAATTAGCACATGGCTAAGAATAGGCATATATCCCTAAGCAAGCTTAACTCTTATGCTAGAAACCTCCCTTAAGAATAGCTTAGGTGGGATCAAAGGAACTAGGTCTAAACAACTAGGCCTGATGAGGTACCCGAGTACATGCAATCTCTCAAAACGTGAAGAAAAGGAGAAAACCAAATGAGAGAAAACTCCTCCCTAAAAGAGAAAATATAAAAATACTCTCAAAGAAGATTGGGAAGAAAAAACCCTATGTAAGGAAAATTTTCCCTTAATAAGACAAAAGAAGAGAGATTATGTAAACCCCCCTTAAAGTACTCTCTTGCACTGATGGTAGATTCCAAACACTAAATGTTGAAGATGATCCATTCAAATCTAAAACCACTCCTCCCATTAGGAAGAAACAAAACCAAGAATGTATGCACAATTTTGTCCCATTCCTAAAAGGAATATGAGTGAAGGAAAATGAAGATGTGTGATGTCTCTTTTAAATTTTTCTCAAGCATCCCCATGTAAAATCCAAAATCTGCCATAATCAAGTTAGATGTTTCAGGTACATTAAAATAAAGATGACAATATATAATTTTGTGGAAAATGATGTAGAACACAATTCAAAGACAAATATGGATTCTCCAAATGCTTGTCAAGGCTCTTCATACCAATGCCAAATTGTGACAAATGATCATATGGAGAAAGAATATGAGGGTATAAAGGTTTCCCCTCAACATCTGAAGAAGAGGGTGCAACTCTATAAAAGATAACATCAAATAGAATAAAAGAGATGATGGAGCCCCCATAAGATGATAGGTCTTGTAGTGTTTAGTGATGCTCAAAGATGAGTATATAATGTGATCCTTGAATGTTAAACAACATTTGTCCCTTATGGAATAAAATGATTTGTAGATAGGTGCAAGTGATATTCCTATTCCAAATAAGGATATGTAGGAAGAAGATTGAATGTCTCTAAATTTTACACATGACCCAAAGATAATGATGAGACCTATGATGATGTCTTCTAATGGTGCTCAAAGATCTCCAATCCAATGCTAAATTGTGGAAAATGTTGATAGGATGTATCACATACCATAAAGGATTCAAGTATATGAACCATGGATGCATAGTGATAACTAAAATAAAAAGAACTTGATACTACTACAAAGGATGTCAAAATGACTGATGACTGATTCAAATACGTGAACACATGAATATTTGTAAAATCTATTACTATAGAAGTTGATGTTGGAAAGGAAATACCAAGATCCAAAGATTTATATATAATGATTTAAGATCATTGATGTTATTATCATCAAATAGAAGAAAAATGTCGTCAATAGTGTCTTCCAAATCTATAATGTGCGACTCTACAAATAGAGGTGATATGTCCTCTACAAATCGAGAGGAATATTTTGGTAGAAGTGCATCCTAATGTGGTGCATTTAAAATAATTATACCAATGTTCTAGTGCATAGAATCACTAGAATCCATAAACGAGTCAACATTGGATTTAGATGTAGCAACAGGTGATGAGGAAAATGAGATCCCAATGCAAGCCACAGGGTTAAATTTTTCATCCCCAAATGAGGTGTATCTCTCAAAATATTTTTGAGCATGAGACCATATGATGTTTCTACATGTGTTGGAACTAGATGATTGTATAAGGCAATACCATCATGGTCGAGACTAATTTGCATCATTTCATCAATTTGACAATGAATACATCATATGTTGTACACATTTTTCTTCTCTGTATTATCCACTCTTGATTTTCCATTTATTATGAGGACAATGAATAATACTCAAATGAAAGGGATTTAGTTTGAGAGACATGATCACTTAAAAATAAAAAATAAAAAATAGATATGAAGTGTGGGAGGAAATATGAGAATAAAATGCATACAAGGAAATATGAAGTCAGAGTAAGTATGTTGATACCATTTTGCAGAGGTTTAATATGCATGATTGTAAACCCATAAATATTTAATTTATGGTTGGTAGTAAGCTAAGTTTAGACATGTGTCCTAATTATATTGAAGATATGTCTAACATTCCTTATGCTCTGTGTCATTGGTAGTTTAATGTATGTAATTATTTACACTAGACCAAATATAGCCCAAGTAGTGGGAGTTTTGAGCAAGCTTATGTCTAACCCTGGTAGAGAGCATTGGACTTTTGTTAAGAGGGTGTTTAGATATTTGTTTGGTACTTCATATTGTTGTTTGGTTTGTCATGGTATTGATGATGTGGACAAGTCATTGGACATATAGGATTTTATTAATGCATATTGGGTAGGTGACTTGGATAGTTGAAGGTCCACTAGTGGCTATGTTTTTACTTTGTTTGGAGGTGTAGTGAGTTGGATGAGTAAGAGGTAGCCTATAGTTGCATTGTCCACCACTGACGTAGAGTGTATGGCTGCTACACATGCCTCTAAAGAGGCGGTTTGGTTACAAAGACTTGGTAATATAAAGGTTTTTGATTATAGGACAGTGAGGATTGGATGTGACTGTTAGAGTGGCATATATTTGGCTAAAAATCATATGTATCATGTTCATACTAAGCATGTTGATGTTCACTATCACTTTGTGTGAGAAATGGTAGAGAATGGTAATGTTTTAATTGAGAAGGATGACACTTTGGATAATGTTACAAATTCTCCCACGAAGCTAGTGGCCATGTAGATAAGTTCTCTTGGTGTAGGAAGGCCATAGGCATTGATCACTGTACTTGATTATATATTTTATTTGTCTCTCATGGATGTAATTGCAATGTATAATGTCAAGTGGGAGAATCTTAGGATGAGTGATATTATAATTGCTATCCTAAGTTGGTTTATGTATCTCCACATTCTTTGGAAAGTGTTTTAGGAGACATGAGGGATAAAATATTTTTATTATAATGTATTTTCCTATGACAAATTAAAATTACATTCAAAGAGGTGGACCCTTTACGGTGACGATTATAGATCATTTTGGGAGGATATTCCTCCTGGGCATCTAAATTTGTGTGGGGACCACTTTGGTGTGCATGTACTTTCATGTTATTTATATATTGTGCATGTTCTTGCATGGTTGGGCACCTAAGTTTGCATGTTGGTGCATGCTCTTGCATGCAGCCGTTGGAGTTGTCGATGAGTTATGGAGCACTTGAGTTTTACCAATTTTGATTGGTTATGGGTTAGGCACCCATGTGAAGGCCATGTGACAATTTAATATTTTATTCTATATTTATAGGCTATCCATTAAGGGGGGCATAGGTTTTCCCAAGTGGTTTTACTTGTTTTAAAATACCTTTTGTGGTATTCTCTCCCACAAAATTCTATATATTGGAGCCTTGAAATGGTGGTTTAGGAGTTTGTTGCAGGTTGTTAGAGAGACAAAGTGCTACCGAATTATAGAGAGGATTGTTGTATTGATGTAATTCCTTGAAGATTAATACAAATATTGGATCTCTTTTGGTGTGGAGTTTTTCTTGCAAGCATTTCTCCATGTATATCTTGTGTCACTTGTGTTTGCTAACTTGTGTTATTGTGGATTTTTTTTAATTATTGTAATTTTCAATCACATAATATTTCTATGGTAATCTTGAATATATAATTTCATCTTTGCAACCACTTTAATAAGTTCATGTATTTTTGCAAATTATACCTTGATAAATTCCAACAACTCTTCTAAACATCACTCCTTTATTTTCTCCTTAATCACTACTATGTTTGTATCACAACTCCATTGACATCAATGACAACACATGCAACAAAGCCTCCAATATCACCTACAAAAACCAAAAAATAACCTTCTACAAGAGGAAAAATCAAGAACATGAAATTTCAATCATCGATGCAAGATATGGCCAATATGCAATACTCAAGATTGCAGCGATATATTGGATTGACTCAACTGAACTTAATTGTTAATGATATACGAATGATGCCTTTCTTATAAAGGAAAATTTTGAGATAGGATTAAACAAGATCTTGACATGCGCCTTAATCCTATACAATGAGATGACTACCTCAACAAATATTAAATGACTTAGGAAACAAACATAATATGCCAAAAGATAAGATAATATCTAGTGACAACTGACACTATCTGGAAAGATTTTCTCCTAAGACCTAAGTGGAATTAACATGTAAATAGGACCTAAATAGATAAAACACCTATTTACACAGAAACCCCCCTTAAGTACAACTTAAGGAGTATTATTATGCAAAGATGGGTCCCAGTTTTGAGGCCATGCTAGGTCTCATGTACAAATATAATGTAATCTCTCACAAATAAAGAAAGGAGAAAACCCATTGGGACAAAACTCCTCCCCAAAAGATAGATGAAATACAAAATACTCTCAATGATGAATGAGAGGGACAAAACCTCATGCGAGGAAATAAACACCTCCATAAGAGAGAAGAAGAGAGACCATGCAACCTCCCTTAATCATGAGTCTCATGCAATGGTAGAATCTCAACATTGAATGATGAAGATGATTTAATCTCATTGAACAACATTCCTCCCTTGAGGAAGAAATAAAACCATGATGATATGCAAGATGTCTTCCCATTCCTGAAAGGAATGTGTGGGAAGAAGAATGACATGTGATGTCTTTGAACTACACTCAAGTGTCTCCACTTTGATGTTGAAAGTTGAACTACACTCAAGTGTCTCTTTGAAAGGTTCTCTAAGGTTGACTATTTAAAGATTCATTATTTCTCAAGATTGTCCTTAACCTTTCCACCTCTTTTATTTATAGATGTGGTTCATTCTCAATACCTATTTCTTATGCTATTTAACTAAATGATCTTTTTTTGTGTTATGTAGTTCTATGTTGAGTGAGTTGTTTCTTGAATCTAAATGGAAATTCTCAAAGGTTTCTTCAATAGCTTCATCATTTAATCTATGATTCTTTTGTTAAGAAGATAGTTCTAGCATTTGTTGTTCAATGTGTTGCTAGATGAAAATATAAATGTCAAATAAGCAAGTATTCTTAAAATACTATGTATCAAAAATATATTCCAACAAGTCTAAAGGGTTTATTAGTATCACACAAAATAAGTGTATTTAGTAGAGAAATTTAGGAATTATTTGAATTTTGTTAGTATCCATGTCTAGGACCTACACTTGTCCAAAACCTATTTCATTAACTGAATATCTCCTTTTAGAAGGACAACTAGGTTGACCATTTTTGTAGAATCCTTACCGATTGCATTGTTATTTCCATGTTATTAAATTAGAGATAGTTGAATCACTTTGTTTGACTTTTTGAATGCTAGTTGCTACCTCAATCCCTTGTCTAGTCTTTCCATACTCTTTGAGAAGATAAATGTGCTCTTGTTGCAATTGCCCATTTTGTATTTGAAGTGATTTGCACAACTCAGGACCAACATCTTCACCATCATGGTATGTTTTTTATGTAGACAATAAAACTTAATATTCATAAATTATTGATCATTTCTTGTTTTCAAGCACCATATTTAGGTAACCCAAACTCCAACAATTGCATATAATATCATTGCTCATTATAATATAACAACTGCATAGATTCTCCTACCAGTGGAGCATTAGATAGTGAGGGTACTAGGAATTTAGAGTTGGTGCTTCACTTTTAATGGGAAGGACTAGTTCCAACTAGTCAACCAAATGTAGACTGACCATTCATCTAAATTGACTAGTAGGAAGCAATCACATAGTTGACCATACAGCTCCAATAAAAGCCACACATGGTGGGACACGTGACATGTCCTAAGTCCCTTAAATAATCAACACACAATTAACAACAAATTGATATTTTTTAGTGAGACGTACAGTGGCCCGTTTATCGATGTTTAGTTAGTGTCTGTTGGTGTTAGATAGACTCTGCGTGTACCATCCTGATCGCCGTCACTCCTTAGGCTATTGGGCAAAAGGGGGAATGCAGGCACAAGTGCAAGAATCTCTGTTATCCTACTACTTAAGTCACACATCCAGAGACATTCTTGTCGTCTTTATGGTCCGGTCAATTATTCATAAAGTCTGTACATTATTTAATGAAACTTGTGTACCATCTCGTTCCTTGGTCAATGTTCTCATCATCTTGGTGATAGAAGTAAGAAATGTGACTAGTGTAGAGAACTAGAAACATTCTTGTTCAGGAACCCATTAACTGAAGGTGATAGCATCCGGAGACATTCTTGATCAAGAACCCATTAAGTGAATATGGAGCCTGAGTTGCAAGAGTCTCTGTTAGAGATAGCTCCTACTCCTGCTAATGGCAGTCATGTGGAAGACACTAAAAGATTGGAAATGATTTTGTCTGATTTAGATCAGCCATGGGGAAAGAGGATAAGAGATGCAGTGTTGTTGGAATCGAAGCTTCTTTGGCGCCTTGCTGCACCTGCAGTTGCAGTTTACATGATAAACTATATGATGAGCATGATCACACGAATACTTTGTGGGCATCTGGGGAACTTGGAGCTTGCTGCTGCTTCTCTTGGGAACACTGGAATTCAAGTTTTTGCTTATGGCCTCATGGTACGTATCATTCCTCATTTAATCTTTGGTTATATGAAACTTCAAAGTATAGGAAACAGATTTCAAACACGGTTTTCAAAAATAGATTAGAAACTGTTTTCAGTCTAGAATATCAAGAATATAAAGCAAATACATAAGACACGAACAGACATACAATTTCGTTGAAATTCAATATGATAGGTTTAATGGAATCAGATCTAAATGTTTTCAGTATTCAATAACATAGTTTTAATGTAAGCATGTAATTGTTCAGTATTCGTTAACAGAGCTTTAATGGAACTGTCTAATCATTTAATGGATTCATAGAATTTTAATACTGTTAAAACATTGACCAACTTCTAGAATGGCTAAAGCATATTTAGATTGGCCTACTCCTTTGTTTAGAATTGCCTAAAGAGGCTCAAATTTCTTGTCAAATGCTTTTTACGGTTTGGTGTACATTCTCTGGAATGCACCCCAAGCTCCCTGCAGTGGAATGCATTCGTTCTTCCCGTCTAATAGGTCGATTAAGAGTTATTTCTTGAAGTTATTTTACTTTATTATACATTGAGGAAAGAATTATTCTTCTTTATTACATTTAGAAGTTATTTTATTCTTATTTCTTCCTTCCTAAAAGAAAGAAAAAAAAGGTGCAAGTAGTAATATTATTATATAATTCAATATATTTTATCCTACAATCTAAACTCTGGACACTTTTTTTTTCAGAAATCACAGTAGTCTATTTGTGCTTTTTGTTGGACTAATCACCAGCGTCTTCTTTAAGATTCGGGACATAGACTAACTGCCTCATATAGATACACTTATCTCTGGTACTTATCTCTGGTGTTTGTATGAGTGTTAATAAATTGATCTTTTCACACAACAGCAAACATGTTCCAACATTTGATATCAGAACAGATTTTCTTTTTGTTACTCATGTCAGATCTAAACTCTTTGCCAATTCCTGAATTCAATGGAAGTTTCCACCCACTTCTAACAGTGGATAGGCATTTGAAAGAGCAAACTTGCTCTCTTTCCTTAGCCACTTCGTTTCTGTGTCCGGCAATTTGACTAGCCTGCAGAGAGGTTTGAAAAATAAGTAGCATGTCTCTTAACGAGCTCAGTTTTCTTTCTCGAGTGTTGAGTAGCTGAGTAATTTAGAAAGCGTGTATAATGTATCCTAATACCTTCTTACTATCACAGATGAGATATCACTTAACAACTTGCTCTGGCTCAGATGTTTTTGCATGTGCATCAATCTTGTGCATATCCAATATGTAATATCAAACAGAGAATTGCATAGATTGTGATTTGCTCTGTTCTGGCTTCGGCAATGCCGTGTACCCTGTTTTTGTAAAAATGTCTATATGCTTTAGAAGCTTCCTCTTTCAACGTATCGTACATAATTCGAATGGATTCGTGCGTTTCAACACAATTGCTATTTAAAGTTAAAGAAATTGCTTGCCAAGGTAGTACAGGTGGCGATCTGCTACTCCTCTGCGCCCCTTGAAAGTGAAATGCTCCAATGGGTAGTATCACTATCTAATGAACAAGAGCTACATTGCAGCGCAGTTCCTGCCAAGTGTTGGCAGAACAGTTTTGTAAATGGATTTAGAATTTACATTTGGGAGTAAGTGGATTGTGGATGTAAAACTTTAACATATTTTTAAAGGAAAGCACATAAATTGTGTATCTTGTGCACCTTGTTAAGAGAGTAAATCTTTTTATTGTATCATGTGGTTTTTTCCTATAGATCTATTGGAATTATCTAAATATCAACTAGCAATCGCATCCTAGTGTGCAGTAGGTACACCGAAGAGGTGTGGAAGGTCAATTAGGCAATATTTTGTTTTGTTTTTTTTTTTTATTCATAGATTTGTGTAGTACATGAAGTCAATTGGTAGGACCTCTGAATCAAGTATATAATCAGGTTCCATAAAAGATCATATGAGTCAATATAGTGTTGGAGATATTGTGATATCTCCAACCCTAGCACTCAATATATATTAGTGTAAAAAAAAAAATCATGTTTTGTAAACTATTATATAATTTAGACATTCATCTCCATACGCAAATATCAAAACCCAATTCAAGGTTAGTTAGCTAAGTAGTGTTATCCTAATGTTTCCATAACTACTCCATGATTCTCTCCAAATCCCCATGCTCTTTCCTTTTTGACTACTCACATCTTGCAAGTTATCATAGTTGTAATTAGAAACTTTCATGACACGTAGATGAGGTCAATTGGTGGGCCATTTATGAAAAGATGTTTGTGCAATAAAGGTCTGAATGTAGAAATAATAGCATGAAGTAAACTATACATTCACATATAGGGATCCAATCAGGAAGATAATTAGGGTCCATTGCCAAGGCTCATATTAGTTATGCAATAGTGAGAGAGAGAGATGAGGGGAAGAGTGAGTGAGAGAGAGAGGTAAGAAGATAGAGATAGAGATAAAGATAGATATGGAGATGGATACGTAGAGGGATATGTAGAGAAAGAGAGGTAGAGATAAAGGGATGGATAGATAGAGATGGCAGAGATAAATATATATAGAGGATGAGAGAGGAAGAGATAGAAAGATAAAGTTGGAGAGGTATAGAGAGGGAGATAGATAAATAGATAGAGAGGGGGGAGGAGAGAAATAGAGAGAGGAGAGAGGTAAAGTAGATATATATATAGTGATAGGGAAAGAGGGAGAGAGATACAAGGAGACATAAAGAGATAGAGATAGTTCTCTCTCAATCCATCTTCCTCTCTTTGCCTATTTCTTTCTATATTTGTCTTCCCTTATCGCTTCCTCTATCTCTCTCTATCAATTTTCTCTCTCCATTTCTTTGTTCCTCTTTAGGTCCTATTTATCCTCACCCCCTCTCTCAATAAAAAAAACTATTTTAATTTGTACTATAAAAAAGACATTGTATATTTTATTAATAATTTGTATCATAGAATATAATATATATAAATATAATATTATTTTAAAATAAATTTAATAATTTATCTCACTATTTATCTCTCCCTCTCTCTCTCACCCCCTCTTGATCCCTTAATTTTACGTATATCTTTGCCTCTTAGTTCTCTTTATCTATCTATCTCCCTCTCTTTATGCGACTTTATCACAATCATAGAGTCAACTTCCATGACTAGATAGTTGCACCCCATCAAGGAAGTCAATGGAAATAAGCTTCCCATTCTGCCTCATTATTCAACTTACAACAAAGAAATAGGGAACCCTCTTTAACATTGCTACCATCTGATCCCTTAACACTACACTAGCCCCAACTAAACCTAGATTACCCCTAGAAGTTCTTTGTCAAATTAAGCTTTAGAAACCCAGTTGAGATTTCCGTTAGATAGATTTTTTTCACACAAACTGATTATCAACTACCCTATTAACATGGGAAATATTCATCTATCTTTTTATGCTTTGATGGATGTGCGTACCCTATTCCAAAACCCCCATTTTTGCACAGGTAGCCCGGAGAATAGTAGCAAAGGTTGTGGAGCATGAGCCTCATGTCTTCGAGCGCAGAGAATCCAAGTAATGTAAGCATATTAAGGTGAGAGACGCCATTGATGAACTCTATTTATGTTATGAATACCTTGATGACCCTATTCGATTCACCTGGAAGCAACCTTTGAACAACTATTTTCTCTCCCACTTTGCAGCCTTCCCCATCAATTCACAAACAATTCACTCTAATGTTACATTTGAGTTAAATCTTGTTCTTGACATCAAAATTATCAGTTGTCTCTCTAAGATCTGCATAATCAAATCGCAAGCTCTTTTCCCCAATTTGTTATGGAGTTCTCGAACTGCAAGTAACAGTCATTGACAAGTTGGGGATGTTTTTACTGAGTGATTTCAGCAACTGACGAATGAAAAGTCAACACCATTAATGACCTTGATTAGTTTGATCGTAGTGCAAGGTCTACTAAGAATTGTAAACCATCAATTGAACATTTTAACTTGATCAACTTCATATTGAATACGCCTACAACATAAATTAAGTGTTGCATTTTATCTTACTCATAATTAATCAAAACATAATCTTTAGTACTATTGAAATTCTTCTTATACAATATCATGAACATAAAAGTTATGTCATGTTGTCTAGAACCTTGAATTCTAAGTCTCTGAATTATTCATTTTGAAAATCTATTGAAGCACTAAAGATGCCTCCATTGGTTTTCATGTCCTTCCAAGACAGAGAAGCAAGTTTTCATTATGAGCATCACTATCACACCCAAAATGAAATCATTTAAACATTAGCTAAAATTGTCGCATCCCTTTAAAAATTAGTGAGCCAGCATATGTCTATCAAAACTGAAGTTTTCAACGATGTTCATGTGCTGAGGTCATCAATTCCCATTTGGCGACGCAGGAAGTTTGATCCAGGGAGGACCAGAGCCCAGCTGGCGTGTACCATCAATCAAAGTAATAAATTATTCTCCACCATATAAGAATCCACGTGTAACTGTCCCACTGACAGCCATAGTTGGCTTTTAAAGTCAAATATGACTTTTACTCCCACTGACAGCTAGGTATACCTAATTGGCTTTTAAAGTTAATATGACTTTTTCGCCCAATGACAGCTATAATTGGGTTTTGAAGTAAAATATGATTTTTCGTCGCTTCTGTACTAGGTAGCTGACAATGCTTTACAAGGCAATTGTAGTAATCTTCAAAGCTAACCGACAACTAGCATACATACAGGTTGTCCATTAAATAAGTATATTCTTTAGACTTGAGATCTGTTGGGCCAGAAAAAATTAAACAGAAGATCACGGAGTCTGCAGTTTGAGAAGCAACAGAGCCCAACCTTAAATGTAAATCTAGTACACCACCACCCTCGTGTGTTATCTGTCCATCGAAAACATCCAGCAGCTTCTGCGGGAGATCTACAAGATCAATTCGATGCCTTTTTGGCCGACGTACAATTAATAATAAATAATTGAAAATAATGAATACAATAATAATGACTTGTATTAATAATTAATAATTTTTTTATTATTATAATAATATATTATTCTCGTTTGGTCTGGGCCGTCCCGTTAAGTAGTTGAGATCCTGGATAAGACGGAGTATGTACAGTTATTGCACGGATAACATTCTCAGTAGCATAATTAGTCAAGCAAATGTATGATAGGTTGACTGGTTGAAACCAATAACATCGTCGAATATGCGGTTGCAATAAAGCCAAACATGGTGGGACACATGACGTGTCCCAAAGGGCCTTTAAAATCAAAGAATAATTTAGATGTTTGACTTATCAAGAATTTATTTGTGGCTATCCAAACTTATTTATGACTCGTCTTTCTGTTTTTTTTTCTTTAGGCCCTTTTTTTTCTTTGGACCTTTCTTGTATATGTGGGTATCTTGGGAGCTCGCATTCATAGAATTTATTCAAGTAAGTTGTAAAAAATTGGGAGTGATTTGAAATTTCCACATAAGATTTTGAGAAGTGCAAAGTTAGGGTAATCAACTACTAGATCCTCTCCCCTACTTTTCTTTTAACTTTTTGCATACCTCTTCTTACTTGAAGCTTCATAAATCAATAATCATATTCTTGTACTCATCTCTGTGGCTCAATACGCCTCCCCATTTTTATCTCATATGACATTGATCTCTTGGAACTTCTTCCTCAAAATTTAATATTGTTGAACCCTGTTTTGAAGAGTTTGTAATTTCCTCTCCCAAATTTTCTCAAGTTCCTTGCATTCTTTATATCTCTTATTTCTCATTTCAATGGTAATCCTCCATGAGCCATTATCTATCAAATCTAATCTTTACTCCACCTTTGTAAATCTGCTCCTATGCACACCAATAATCTAAACAATCCACTGACCGTTCTTGGATTTAATATTGTGACAGCCTCACTTAGGTTGCTCACGCATTATACATTTGAGAGTTTTGAGTTTATGTTTGCGATTAAGAATTGCTGATGGTGAATTTTATTTGTGGTGAATTTGTCATGACTGGGGGTGAATTATTGGTGATGAATTTTCCCTGGGTGAATTACTAACCGTGAATTTGCCCTATGCCATATATATAATATAGACACCTTCATCCTCAATTTTAATTTATTATAGATTATAATGTAATTTACTTTTTACCAATTTGAAGTACAATATATTTTTGGGTTCCATTAATTTTTGACTACTTGCAAATATTAATATATAAATTTGAAATGCAGTTAGGCATGGGCAGCGCAGTGGAAACCCTCTGTGGACAAGCTTATGGAGCGAAAAAATACGAAATGCTGGGAATATACCTGCAA